>JAKELH010000390.1:0-72821 GCA_021525015.1 Lactarius pseudohatsudake
ATGATTGCGCGCGGCAACTTGCGAAACAAAAATTTCGGGGTGAGAGGTCCTACAGCAACGTTGATGACCGCGTCCAATTTTCAATGCCACCGTGTTCCGAAGTGCAGTCAACTGTACAGTGCGGGCCAACCCCCTCTCTCCTTTGAGGGAAGTCTCACTGAAACAGTCTCTAGTAGTTTCTAGAAGTCAGTCAGATACTATGGCCTCTTCGAATCAAACTTACTTGGATCAACGGGCCCGTCGTGCTGCTCAGTCAAAAGGTTAACTTTTACCCTTGCCGACTGGTCATTGGCAACGGATCCTACAGTAGTACCTGATGGCGGAACTCGAACTCTCCTCCCTCCATCACCCATTACTTGCCCAGTTCCCCCGTCCATTTTCGCATAGTTGTAACCAGGGGGCTATACTGCTGGCGACACGTTGAACCCCTTTACCAGTGTCCTTGCGGACCCCTCGAGGCGAGACCTCGCAACCACACAGGTCTCTATATAGCCCTACACCCTACCTGTTTAGTACCTTTGTCCCTTCGAACTGGGTACCGAGTGCCTCGCCACACGTATTACACAGCTTCTTCCTTTCATGATAGCTTCCAACCGTTCGGCGCTCTTTGGCGTTATCTAGCCGATTGACATCACTCAATACACCTGGAGTTCCATTTTCCTGTCGGCGGCCGCTCCCTTCGGGGGCACTCATGAAAAAATTGGAGCGGTTTGGGTTTAACATGACATCCGAGCAAGGTCGACACGCTTGTCAATATCCTGAGACAACCTGTGCTCCTCAAATATCCTCCGAATGAGCACAAGACCATCTGGTGATCGCTTCGTTAACATCTTTCGCGTCCCGCTCAGTATGTCCGCACAGAGGCGCGTATCGCCTTGTCGGTTAAAGGAATGTAGGTCATCTTACCCACCGTTCTGCAACCGATCTCGAGACCAACACGATGTTTGCAGTAGACCTATGGATTTGGACGCCGATCTCAGGCTCATGTCATGTCTGTGCTACGGTACGGTGAGTATCACTAACAGCCAGATCCCCGGCTTACTCTGTGACTCGTCTTTTGGGGCATATATGATCTTGTGAACGATTGGATTTTCGCGCTCGTAGGCTTGTGACCGATTTCGGGATGCACAGACTCTCCAGACTCTCCAGACTCTCCCTCAACTCATCATGGAACCCATAAAGTCGAGCCATGTTTCCTCTACGCTTTCCCCATAGCAAGCGATGGATGTAACCCAGGTAATGAGGCCAACTCTTTTGTGTATGCCCTTCCAACCTGACCTGTTCTTGTATTTTTCTCACAGAGCCTTCTCATTGACGGCTACATATCCCAGACCTTCCGAAGCCGAGCAGCCGAGCAGTACATCCTCGACCTACTGAAGAGCACCTCCATTCCCCCGCATGAGACCCTCCCCTACTCTGGGAAGGAGGACTATTTCTTCTTCGTCTATTCTGTCCCTCCCCATATTCCCGCCCGGTTTCCCAACCCACCAGATCATTGGTTGCTCGACCGCGGCATCGTGGATATGGGTACAGTGGTCCCTCAGACGATGTGGTCCCCGCGTTCTCCTATCAACAGACGACAGAACGTCGAAAGAGCGATGTTGCAGATGCCCGTCTTTTTCGAAGACAAAGACGGGGGACTCGGCCTTTCTCTTGAGGCATCGATTGATGCTCGATGCGATGTCCTTCGAGACGGGAACGACCCCGCCCCGTTGGGCGAAAAGACGACCCTACATATCCGCATCGTCGTGAGTATAGGCCTTGGTTGCTTTGCGGCCACTTACTGAATCCGAATCTCAACGATAGTGGCCCGGCTATAAGAAGTTTAAGCGGCAAATCCTAATTCGTGACGAGTCGAGCGCGCGCAATCCCATCACCATGGCTAGGTTTGTTAGTCATGTCGGGCGGACTGTGGATAAATTTCTTCAGGTCCGTCTTCCAGCACCACCACCTACCGCGTACCGTGTGACGAGCTTTATTTACTTTCTAGGATTGCGAAGTAGACTCTGGGTGTGTCGACGACAGACGCGAACTATGGAGGATTGGACCAGGTGGTATCGAGCGCGGCGACATTATAATCGTCGGTGCCATTCACGTGTCTGCCGGAAGTTGGATGCCGATAATGCAGCTGAATCGTTACATTTTTTAAACCTCTAAGTTATCGGAGACACTGATTATTTCTATTTTTTTACATGTATGTACAGAAGCCTAATGCACGAATGCACGTTGAGCCTTGGAACTCGCCGGTTTTTTTTTGGGAACCATATATTTTTTAAAGCAGTGACTAATACTTAAGAGTTTTTCACCATTCATAATTATAAAATTATTATAATAAAGTTTGTGTTCATATTTAACATTGCGAGAACAATGTCGCCGAAACTAGATTCTCTTGAACGAACGTGCTGTAGTATTTGATTACAATTTCTTATTATGGAGAATTCCAAGAAGAATCCGTGCCAGCTTCGGCTGTGATCGCAACGACGGAATTTTGATACCGGGCTGTATTGGTACAGCAAAACTTGGATCGGGCATGTTCGATAGATTAGATCGATCCATCACGCATCATCGGGCACCATTGTATTTTTTGTTTATTTCTGGAGCACAACAGATGATGCAACATCTGTTGTGCTCCAGAAATAAACAAAAAATACAATGGTGCCCTGGTGACTTTGGGTCTCTCGGTTTGTTGTCAGCTGGGTGAACCAAAGGGGTCGCGCCTTCATCTATGTGATTCAAATTGTCCAACAAACATATACAGGCCTGATTACAAGAGGCGTCTCTGGAGTATCTCTAAGTGTCCGTAGAATATGGAAGCTATTAGCAGGCATCAGATAATGTAACGGTTGAGTTGCACGATAGGCATCCAACTTCCTGTGGAATCGTTGATGGCACCAATGATCACGACGTCGTCGCGCCGGATGCCCCCTTGCCCGATCTTCCATAATTCGCGTCGGTCGTCGGAAGACCCATGGTCCAATTCGCGAACCTAAAAAAGCAAGCCTCGGTATACGCACGTCTTTATTGCTCACCCGCGAGGCAGGACGAACCTGAAGAAAGGCATCCACGGCTTGCCCCATCCGATGAGCGAGGGCGGCGATGGTGATGGGACTGTGTGCGCTCGTCTCGTCGCGAACTGGGATCTGGCGCTTGAACTCCCTGTACCCAGGCCACTAATGTCATAAAGAGGGGTAAACAATAATACCGAACCAAGGACAAAAAAAGAAAACTCACGGCAATACGGAGATTCGTTGTAGTCCTATCACCGAGTTGCGCGGGGTAGCTCGCATCGCGGAGACCATAGCACTGACCAGCAACGGACGCCTCAAGAGAGATGCCGAGTCTCCCGTCTGTGCTCTCGAAAAAGATGGGCAGTTGGAGATCGACTTGCTGTCGTCTGTCGACGGTGGCATGTGGCGACCACAGCGTCTGTGGGACTACCGTGCCTCTGGTCACGACACCACGGTCGAGCAGCCAACGACCTGGCGGGCTGGAATGCTGGGCGGGGATGTGGGAAGGGACAGAGTGGAGGAAGAAGAAATTGCCCTCTCTCCCGGGGTATGACAAGGGTGTGTGGGGGGGAACGGAGGTGCTCCTCAGAAGACTCAGGAAGTATTGTTCGGCTGCACGGCTCCGGAAGGTCTGGGAAACGTATCCGTCAACGAGAAGGGTCTGAAAGATATAAAGAAAAAGGTCAGATGAGCATACAAACAAAACCGGCTCCTCCCAGGCGCACCTGAACGCCAGCCATCAAGAGGTGAGTGTGGGATATGAATGCAAGAAAGGGTGACCTGGCCAGTCTTTATGCAGTCACGGTGAAGTATCCTGTGCATCATCGAATCATCACCGGGGGTTGGTATGCATCTTAGCAAACAATCCAGTGCGCACTAATGAGGTGGGGACTCGAATGAAACAAGGGAAACTCAACGACGCGATCGCTTCGCTCGGAAGTGATGGAACAGACATGCCAGTGCTAGGGGAAATTGGCGCTAGCAAAAAGACTAACTCCGGAATGACCCACTCTGAGTCGTTGTGCGACCGGTGGACTGGAAAAAGCACAGGATTCGGTCGGGAGTGTGAGATTAAGTTACAGCTTGGATTGCAGAAAAATAAATAAATAAATATTGAGACCCGTAGGTCTACCACGTGTGAAACCATGCTAATATTTCTCCGTATCATTCTAATTTTTTCGTATCCATCCTCGAAGATCCATGAAAAGATGGAGTCGCACAGGTAAATTTCTGTAGTATTCGGGTTATTTCCCCGCTTCTGTTTCAGGGGGAATGACTCAGTCTCTTGGCAGCAATCCCGCAGCAAGCCTCCAGCTGCGGAACGACTGTCCTCGTATGGTACAGTTTTCACTATCCAGGATCCACTTCGAGGGCCACTTCGATAGTAGTCACAGTGAAAAAAAATAACAGCTGAACGAACTATTCTCTTTTTGCGGATCTAGGTTGATTGCCCTACTGCACCTCTCCACTGCTCCAACCACACTTTCACAAACTCGATCGTTTTAGCATGAATCTGACGGATCTCCTCGGGTTCTTCATAGCTATTTTTAAGCCCGTTTTCGTCCCAGTGATGAACACCACCTGATACGTCACAATTTTCAGCACTTCATACGTATAGACAAAAAAAAAAAAGGAAGATGGATCGACGCACCAGGGATAATTTTGAAAGGTCTGAGCGGCGTGTCATCACGCTCCACTGCGCCACCATAGGTACTATGGGGAGTGTATGGGCGCCACGGATCAACTGAAGGCGTGTCAGCACAGCCTAGAGGAACGGGCGATCGGTGTACCTTCTCCGTCTATGAATGCCAGTCTGTCAGCTTCGATGTGGAAGCCACCCAATGAGTTCACGGCCGAGACGTCTGGCAATGGAGGAACGACGTAGTGCTTTCCCGGCGGGAACGCTTGCACGCAAATCTTGTGCTGGTAGTCGATGTCCAGCAGGCGCGAGATGATGGTGGGGATGCCACTCGGCGGTGCGGTCTTTCAACGGATCGTGAAAGAATGGACGTCAGCGAGCGCCACGATAACGGCTACAATGCGGGTACAGCAGACGCACGGTCAGATAGCCCCACTGTGTGCAGTATTGGAAGGTCCAAAGGCGCCAGCCTTCGACGAGACCGGTCACCTGGTAGCGCGAGGGGTCGTTCGTCCCGAAACAGTCTTCGGTGGTTAGACCTGCTTCCTGAGGGCAGAGCGAAACGACGTTCTATTGTTCTCGGGATATCAACGAGCCGGCACCTCAAGACGGTAAAGAACATACCTCACGGATCCACTTAGCGTAATTGAGCAGACCGACGTTGACGTTCAGCCCTCCCGGAAGGTGCACCGTGCGAGCTGTATCTTTCACAGTGGGCGTATCACCGTTCAGAACAGCGCAGAATTGATCGAATTCCGTCGAGCCAACCGCAGAGTCCCAATTCCGATCTTGCCACAAGCCCAACGGATACTGTCCCAAATCGGAGTAAGGCATCAATATCGAGACGCGAGACGCCCATCTCGGGTCGCCACCATTCCCGGAGGATAAGGATGACGCACCGTGAGGACCGAGACGAAGTCCTGATCGGACGCGAGCCCGCCTAGGCCGAAAAGTTTTTTTAACGGAGCACGCAAGGTGCCAATTTTGAGTAGCGAATCGATGGTGGTGATCGAGTTGACGAGGTTGGAGGAGCACTTGGGGTCCGCCGCGAGCCGGATAACGTCCATGTACTCCCAATTGGTGAGCACGGCATGCGTCACCGCTGGTAACGGCGCAGGTTTCCGATCGGCTGTATGTGAAGGGGAAACAGGAGGACATACCGCTCGACGCGATAGCTCCAAACACGATATCAGGGTAGAGCACACGCATGTGGGCCGCCCGTGCTCCTGCATACGAACCCTGCAATCGGACGCCGTCTGTAAACATCCAGGGGCCAAAACAGTCCAACAAAGGGCGCACGGACACCGTAATATATCCATGGAGTATTGGGCGCGGTGAGATCTTCAGCAATGCCCTCAAACTTGACGTTGCGCATAAAGTTGGCCGAATCTTCGAGCGCTTGCTCATTCGTCAACCACCTACACCAGCGGACAGGAGATTGGTGTAACTAGAGATGCTACGGGGGAGGATGATGCGCGCACCTGAGCGCGTCCGTCGACAAGTTCTGAACGCCAATGGACTTGCCTGAAAGCCCGCCGTATGTCAGTACGTCGCACACGTCGCAGACCCCTATGCCCGGAGGACTCGGAGAGCACGAAAACATGCGTGAGACACGCACCGTAGTACCTGTGCTCGAGCACGACGCCAACGCCGCCCGTAGCGCGCGCGAGGATATCCGCGATACCCGTGTCTAAGAATGGCAGGCGATCCTCCCCGCTCGTCTCGCCGCCGTCGATCACGATCACCGGCGCGCCGGGACGCGGCTTGTAGTGCCGTGCATTGACCCAGAAGCGCTGTGGGAACGTAGCGTCGGTCGTGTTGTGGAAATGATCCAGGGGCTGCGTGAACGTCTGCGCACGGAACTTGGGTGTTGCGGGCCCTGACACGGCTGCTGTCGTTGCTGCTGTTGCTCCGGAAACGACGAACGGTGCTTGCGGTCCTCCGTTGGTGGGAGTTTCGGATAAGTCGGCGACGAGACCTCCTTGCTGTGAAGTCGTACGCGCCGTGGCGGAGGCGGTGCTGTGATGCAACCTCCAGAAATTGACACCCTGTGCGCCGTGCAGGCTCGGGGAGTCGAGTGCACTGCTACCGGTTGCTGCAACGACCACCGCGACGAGGGAAAGTAAGTTACCGCCGCAAATCCGCATAATGATGGTGGTTTGGGGGCGAGTGGGAAGCGAACGGCGCCTCCCCCCATTCTCAGGCTTCGGTCTTAGGCCGTCTCGCTGTCTGGTGGTCTCACGGCTCCTGGCCGCAATCTCACTGGCACGCGTTCGAGAACACGAGCCTAGTACGCAGTGCCCACGCACTTAAAAGTTTAAAGATATCCTTACGTTGAGCATGATTTCCACAGTTATTGTAACTCAGGGCTGCCCCTGGACAAATGGTGCCATATTTGGATGCCGCCCTCCCTGCTGCTGTGCAATGTCGGGCCCAAGTTTCAAAGTTGTGACGAGATCATCGGTGCACCTTTGTTCGGCATCTTTGTCTAGAAAGAGCCTCACAGATATTTTGCGACTGGAAGTGGGCGTAACTCTTAGTAATGGAAGAGCACCAGACCCAAGGTATCATTATCTACGTCAAAACCCCTATGCTGGCAACCTGCGTTACGCCTGAGCGACCTGTGTACTGTGTTCCTTTTGGGTTCTCGTGACCTCTCCTTTCGATGACCTTTGCGCGTCCTTGAAGGCTCGGGGCTCTCTTCCGCGAGCGCCTTGCTGTTGAGTTTCACAGATTTCGTTGTCGCTGGGTGTATATCTCTACGGAGTGATGCCCGGTTTCACATCTCCGCGGCGATTATTGGCCTCTATCCCCAATGAGCGGAGGACTCGGGAGGAGATATTGCGGCGCTGCCGCAAATCCCCTGTTGTCGTGATGGGTTTCTTTGGTGGCTGCTTTCGCCGAATCTCCAGTATGACCTGCCTTCAGGGCTTTCCGTGTCTTCCGATGACTCGTAAGTTAGGAACCCCTACGGAAACAAAGTGCCAATAGATAGATGTTCATACCGGAATGCTCGGATGCTCAAGTAGCACTACAACAGCTGTCCCACATCCTTGACCCGATCACGGAAAGCGCTATAGTGAACACTAGTGCCACATTATCAGTCAGCGTTCTCTAGCCCGACCCACTAAGCACCGTGACGAGGTGCACTTCCGGTATCACAGGGTTAAATCCTGCAAGAAAGCAGCAGGCAGCACAGCAACGTCATGAGGCGTCCGTGGCGGCCTCCAGGTCTTCTCGAAAGGTTTCCTCTTTTGTGAGCCATGTCAAAATCTTCTGTAGGACCATTATCTTATGGTTCTTATCTTTCAGGAGTTGGGCCACCACCGGAACTTCCGTTGTTCATGTCAAGCGGCACCTATTCCTCGAAAATAAGGGGGGGTCGAAGCTGCAAGACCGTTAACTCAGCACTGTGTATGAACAGGCACTAGTAAATATCCGTCAAATTTCATGATCAGCCATTGCACTCAAGGTGGGTCGCAACCACCGGGGGTGAGTCCGAATGGACGGATTAGAGTTCCTTTCCCCGCGCAATCTGCCGACCGGAGTGGTCCCGATCGCAGATCAACGATATCGATCAACGGCGGAATGACACGTGACTCAGTGGTCCGGGAGGAGTTAACGCCGAGACTACGCCAAGGCACCATGACACGCCGCAGCAACGCGACTGTTGTGCCGATCCCAGGATGGCCCTCCTGGCGTCGGTTGTGAAGACTAGTGTGTAAGGGTGCAACTTATTCATGTCACACAGCCTAGAAGTGCCGTGAATGGCGCACTGTATCAAGCACTGTATTAGTGACTGCGACTTGAGGGAGTCCATCACCTTGAAGTTGCCGTCGCACCGATTGTACAGGACCGCTCAATATAATCCACCTGATTGTATGCTGGTGGGTAACCTCCGGAAGCGAGGACATTATCACCGAATCGTATCATGGGGTGTGTCGGTCTAGCTGACTAGGAGTAATAGATTAATATCAGTAGCTGAGATCCTCGCCTGTGTTGGCAGTAACAGGCAGTTTTTGCGTCTATTTCATGCGTCATTTGCGCCAGAAAGTTTGAGGTGTAGTTGTTTGCGCGCTGTATCATGTTGTCACAAACAGATTCCGAGTTGTGGCGAATCATCACGCGTTGCATCACGATTTACGAAGCACTAGAAGCAATGGGTCAGCGCGATCAGTGCTTTCCAATTCACCCCACCGTGTTGTCTGAGGCACACTCGCGGCAATGACCCGCTGACAATTGAAGTGAAAAGGGGAAGAAGGGTACGTTGCGGGTCATTCTCAAAGATGTGCCCCTCATGATGCTCATTCATCGTTCAGGATCTTGCGTTCCTTGTCTTTCTAGACATCCTGGCCGTTTAGCCCTCTGGGACTGAAGTACCTCATGGGTTGTATTTCCCCATTTGTCCGGGGTCGTATTAGATCAGAGAAAAGAAGCCAGGAAGAGTGGTCCAGGAGACACGGCGCCTCGGACCTCTGGGCATCAAAGCATCAGCGCTGCATTGGCTTTGAATGCATATTTCCGGGGTCTACGGACGTCTCCTGCTCCATGGACGGCTTGTGCGCTACTTTATTAGGCTTTATTCATGCCGCGGGGCAGCGTCCGAGTCTGACTCGAGCCGCGCGAGTCGTGCAGAGGCGTGGGATTTGACCCAAGGTTTGGCCTCCATCGGCGCCCGTGGTATAGTGGACATCATTGGGGAGAAAACTGGCTAACTTCCCCTTTCGCCAGACACTTGAATATACGCTCAATTGGCATAAGGTGACGTTTGGGTCCCCTCACATGCCCAGTGAGTCAACTAGAGCTCCATTGATGCGTTGGAGACGAGGGGACTAGGGCGACTGTCTTGCTGACCACCATAATAACAGCAGGCTGACCTAGTAACACATTCATGTTTGACTCCCAATACGTATACCGGATGCAAGGCAGTGGATCGTAATTAGGGTAAAAAATCCCACTATAACCACAGGCGTCCATTACTGTAAAGTCCCATACTACTGAACGTTACTCACATTTTTCATCCCCGTTCACGAATGCAGCAGCCTACTAGCAAATGCGGCAGCAGCAACCATCTCCGGATTCTCCACTGGTTTGAGGTCCCTGTTAATAAGCTGAGTTCGATCGGGTAATTGTCGACTGATCTGATGGTCTTACCTGTTGTACTCCATGGGCTGGTCGATCCGGTGGACCTCTTGGACTCGGAAGCCTGCGTGGGGTATGGTCCAAGGTCAGTTCCTTATTTGTGAATAACGAACGCGCGTTTCTCTCGAATTCCAGATTGGCAGTCTCACACCCACATACATATCAAAACGACACTCGATCGGGGTTCTGCCAAGCACCTGTAGCAGTAATATATTACTCACGGTGAGTGATCCATCGTATCTCAGTATCTCAGTAAAACGATCAATGGGAATACCAAAAAGCTTGTGTCCAGAGATCCCAAGGGTCCCACGATCTCATGTAGGGCGCTGGTTCGGGCGCCGGACATACAGACGCACAAAGGGTGACAAAGCGCTTACTGTAGATTTGCCTCTATGACATGGGGGCTTATCTCGGATCTTATTTAGACCCTTCATGGCGCTCTGTATCTCTTGACTTTGCGCAGTCCACAGCCTCCTCGAAGCATTATTTGAAATATCTCCAGAACACCTACATTCCACACAGTGACCTTGCTTGCTCCATCTATTCGCAAAGAAAGACCTGATACCTCCGACAAAGCCAAAGCTGAAACTACATCCACCTCCGTTCCCTACACAAAGGTATCCATGGAGTGGAGCGATCGCCCTCGAGGCGTGTGTACCGGCTGCTGGCGTTCTTAGATCAGTCAGCTGCAAAAAGCCCCCACGAGGCGTCGTTATGACTCATCACCCCAGTGTTGCAAACGTCCACGCGCCAACTAGGGAGGGAATGCTGTAGTTCCCACACCGTCGTGTATTCTCCCGTCCAAACCCTCCCGCGAATGTAGAATCTAAACGTTCGTAGATCTCTCAGGCTACCCGTCCTTAAGGGCTCGGCGGAGTCACCCAAGATGTAATGCACGACACTGCTCGTGAGCCTTGCATGTTATTCTAGCGTCTAATTGTAATGACTGAACTGAACGTGTTGTCACAGTACTGGCCGGAACAAAAGCCCCATCACACCGAGAAAGTGCTGTTGGGCAGGTGAAGATTCAAAAAGCCCGATTCTGAAAGCCCTGCGGCGTTTAAACCGCGTCTTGCGCGTATCCCAGTCCTCGGGTTGAACTTGTCGTCGCCGATCGCATGAAGGCAAACAGATCGAGACTAAACTACGACTGAGACCTAGATGAGGTGCATAAATGATAAGCTAGGGATGTCCCATGCACAAATCGGCGTGAAGGACATGCCACCAGAGACGGAGCGGATGTATCGGTCACCCTACTCTCTTACTCCAGCGCTTCCATCCAGTTGATATATAATCCAGTGGATCTGGCTTGTTACTCGCAAGAAACGTTTGGTTGTAGGCCTCCGCGTCTATTGTCGGTCCCTTCAAGGAAGCAACTACTGTAGAGGTATTCATACCGGATAGTTCGGAAACGTGAGTCGTATGACATATGACAACCGTCCTATACTCTGAGCGCACTACCGGAAATTGCTATAGCGTAATAAACGCTAATTTAGTACCAATAATCAGCACTCTTCAGTTCGACCGACTAGAAATGAGGCGTGCTTCCGAGTCTGGTATTACAAACCGGCGGTCCCAAGTCTAACGTGAAACGAAGATACCTGTAAGCAGTGAAACCATATGCAGCCTCTGGATTTATCATAGTCTTACAGAAGTTATGCTCTCGTCCTGAGGGCTGTGCCTCATCTTTCCTGTAAACGTATTCTTCACACTGGAACTTCCATACTTTTTTCGCCTCAAAGATCGTCGATAAGAGCTGGCGGCTGTCAAAGTCGCAACATCAGCTTTTATGCACATTTTACGGTAGAGAGAGCAGTCATTGAGGACGACGCCGGTTCTTGCGCCCATTATTAGCACGTGAAGCAATCGACGCTCTCATAAGGTGACACTCATAAGGCCTTATGGCACGTGGCTCAACGTCAACAAGATCTTATACGTTACTGTAGAACCGGTGACTGGTTGCATACACTGACACGACTACGATTTCAATACAAGGATGACGCGGATGCCTAGTATCTGGCTTGACCCGCGCGGCGTGGGAGTCTGACCGGGTCTGACCCCTCATCATGGCCATTCTGTATAGCACTCACATAGCTGATATTCACAGTGAGAAAACTTTCCCTTTCGCCGAGCACTTAGACATAAGCTCAAATGGTATAAACTGGTATTGAGCGCTCTCACAACCCTGTTGAGTTACCGGGGGCTGGGGCTTGGGAACAAGAGGACACCGGCAACGACGATTGTCTTCCTGGCCACCATAACTTAATGATAACCGAGTAACACATTCACGTTTGACCCCCTAGTACGTATGCTGAAGTGGATGCAAGGCAGTGGATCGTGATTGGGAAGGAAAATAACTATAACCACAGGTGATGGCGTCCATTACTGTGAAGTTCAAGTTCATCACTGCTGAAAGTCACTCACATTTTTCATCCCCGTTCACGAACCCAGCAGCCTACTAGCACATGCGGCAGCCGCAGCAACTACCTTCTGACTGTCCACTGGTCTGGTGTCCCTGTTAATAAGCTGAGTTCGATGGACTAATTATCGATTAGTCTGATGCCTTGCCTGTTCATTTGAGTTATCTGTTGATGACTTTCCTGTTGTCACTCCCTGGGCCGAGTTTGACTTTACCGTCTTCCGACTCGATCCCACGGCAGGCTTTGACTCTTGACCTCGACTGCATGGGATATAGTCCAAGGTAAGTACCCGTGAATCATGAACGCAGTATTTCTGTCAGACTTTAGGATGGCGGTTTCGCAAGCGCACACAAGTCAAACGACTCGATCGGGGCATTGCTACGCATGTGTACGAGTGAGATATCACTCACGTTCCGGCTTCCGTTGGCATTGCAAGTTGTGCAACGGATCGTCTGGGTTAGCGTGTTTTCACTCGGCACACGTCGAGCGGTGATAATGATGGGACCTTGATGGGGATACCAACAGGCTGTGTCCAAAGACCCCTGGGATCCCGTGAGTCCCACGTAGGGCGCTGGCTGGACCAGGCGCTGGACATATAGGCACAAAGCGCTAAGGTTGGCTTACTGTATCATTGCAGGCAATCCCTATGCGTCCGGGATCTATCCCGGATCCGAGCCATTTGCCCTTCACGGCGTTCCTTCTGTATTTCTTTTCCCGGGTCCTTCTGATTTATATTTGAACTGTCCCCAGACTCCGAACACATTACACACAGTTGGCCTTGCTTGCTCGCATCTTGACCGCAAAGAATGAAGTGGGGTGATTCCCTCGAGGTGTGTGTACTAGACTACTAGTACAGCCCTACATCAGTCACCCGCAAAAAGTCGACGAGACAGCGGCTATGAAACGATGAGCCACCACCCTAGTATACCTTGACCGTCCCGCGAACGTGGAATGTAAACTTTCGTGGGTTCCTGCAGGCTCTCAAGGGCTTGGCGGAGTCACGTAGGGTGACCCTACATGTAGCCAAGTCTCGCGTGTGAGTCGAGCATCGAATCATAGTTATCAAACCTTAATCAAACCTACTGAACATGTACTAGTCACAGTGGATCCAAAAAGAAAACGTGTAGTCACAGTACTGGGTCGAAAAAGCCTCACATACAGAGAAAATAGCTTGGTTATACCACTGGGCAGCCGAAGGGTCAGACAAGCCCGATTGTGAAGCCCTGTGGGGTCGTCGTGTGCTCCTCTCGGTCGTCGGGTTGGACTTCAGCGTCACCGCCAATCGCATGAAGACGGTCCAACTGGTCGAGAGCTGGGGATACTATGCACAAATCGCAGTGTCGCAAGAGAATATCCTGTTCTCAACTGTTTTTATCAGCTCTTTCGTCAAATCTCCTGTATCACCTGTCATCGAAGCTTCCCAAACCATCCAGTGGTTGTCGATTTCGGAATGAGACTCAACAGGTCCCTTCGGAGAGGGGTGAACTACCGTAGAGGTGTTCATACCAGAAAGTTCGGACACTCATGTAGTCTGACAACTATCCCAAATTCTGAGCGCACACGGAAACTGCTTTTGTAAGTGTTCTTCAGTTCGAATGAGGTGTACTTCGCGTATTACAGGCCCAAGTCTGACACGAAACGAAGATAGCTATAAGCAATGACGCCAGAAGGTACTCGTGTCAGCCACCGAAATTGCCACGGTCTTCCGGAACTTCCGTTGTTACAGTAATGTTAAGTTGCACCTATTGCTCGTAAATAAGGGTACGTAACAGTACGTCGAAGCCGTCAGAGCCGTGACATCAGCCCTTGCGCATTTAACCTTAGCAAGTCCCGATCTATATCAAAGTGACAAGGACTGGTAAAATATCCACCAAATTTGATGACCAACATATATTGCCTTCAGATGGGAGGTTGTTCGTGATTCGGCTCAGTGACGGTGTTGCGAGACTACTAATACACGCACCAGCCGAGGGAGCTCCATACTTCCATTGTCTGTGGACCAGATTGGTCCCACGATCGCAGGTTGAGCAGGCCAGGAATGACACGTAACTCGGTATACAGGACGCGACACGCGGTTGATAACTTACATGGGGACGCCACCCGTTACACACACTGACACGACTGCACAAATTCCGGAGTCCACCACGGACGCCTTGTATTCACGCGGCGGAGGGCAGCGTCTGGCTCGAGCTGGGCGTGGGAGTTTGATCTCCGTCACGGTATAGTGGACATTCTCGGGGAGAAAACCGGCCAACTTCCTTTCGCCAGATACTTGAACATCCGCACATTTGGCATGAGCTAGTGTTGAGTGCTCTCACATTCCCAGTGAGTTACCAGGGTTCCATTGCAGCGTTGGAGATGAGAGGATGGTTGTCTTAATGGTTCAAAAAAAAAAACGACGATTGTCCTCCTGACCACCAAATAACGGCGGCTGACCTAGTAACACCTTCACGTTTGACACCCAATACGTATACCGAGGTGGATGCAAGGCAGTGGGTCGTAATTGGGACGGAAAGACCACTAGCATGTCCTATAACCACAGATGACGGCGTCCATTACTGCAAAGTTCCTCACTACTGAAAGTTACTCACATTTTTCATCCCAATTTTACGGACCCAGTAGCCTCTAGCATATTATGCAGCAGCAGGGAGCTTCGGACTGTTCCTGTCAATACGCTGAGTTCGATTGGACAATTATCGACTGGTCTAACGGTCTTACCACTTGACCCGATCCTGGGGCTGCAACCCCATGTACTGGGAGAGCGGGTGGCTAACACATAAATCAGAAGAGAAATGACGACCTAGTTGTCACTCTCAATCTTGAATCCTTACCTTGGATGGCCTTGACGGTCCAGGATACGGAAGTCTTGGCGGACCCATAAATGAGAAGAGATATTATGGCTGTCTGATGGCACGAGCTGTAGGTTAAGCAAAACGTGAATATTCTCGGAGCTTGCTACCAACACGAACGCCGACTGACCTAGACGTCACAAACAATAAGGGGCCTATTTGAAGGATAACATGCGCACTTGTAAGGGCTAGTGTGCCCAGAGTTATGTGCTAGACGATGTTGGGGGCAGAGTTGTGCACTGGAAGACGAGGGTGCGAGTTGGAGTTGCCATAACAAGTTCAAGTTCTTTTTCGGGACTTGGGGCGATGGAGCGTGACGGCGGCTGTGACTCTCGAATCTCCATCGTGCTCCCAACATCCTGTAACGATATCATCGATTGTCTGCGGCGGCACTGCAGTATACTATTTCAGCTAGATGGGTTCCTTGATTTGTACCCTCATTCGCAGACTATATACTCTAGGGACTTTCCTCAAAAGTCGCTTCACGTCCTTGGGCTTACTATTTGTCCTCTGTCGCAAGTTGCTTATCAAGCTGACTACATGCCGCTTGTGGTATTGTAGGGGTTCTGTGGTGTCCCGAAAGCCAAAGTCGGCCCAGTCTTGTACTCAGGAACACCCAGATGGTCCTCTCAATTTGAGGGGACCCGCAGTCGCTGCGAGTTCTGTTCCCGCCCCATCAAGCCGGTCCGGCCATCGGACAATGTCACGTGCATTATTCCGATCTCCTCTTACACCGAACGTTGGCCGCTCTCCTACCCCACCTATTCCCGACGAGGGCTATAGCCTATCTGTATTATCATCCACCTCCCAGAACTCCGGCACAATAACGCCTGAGCCACCAGAGGGTATGCCTCTTCTTGGTCATTGGCAGATCGATGTAACATCTGGCACAAGCTCCGGTGAGTCTGATGGCGAAAAGAGCAGAGCTGAACCAAGGGGGTTGCGGGACGGGAATTTTTGATATCCAGTCAGATTTTATCTTTTAGGAGGGTTTGGGGGTTTTTGAACCCCCCCCTCCCCCCAAATTTCCATATATGGTATGTTTAACCCACGGTCACATGCCTATATTTTCACAGAATTGTAAGTGACGACTTTCAAGTAAGCAAGAGGGTGGTTTATATACAAAGAACTTGTATCTACTACCTAAAGACAAAGAGTAACAGCACCTGAGGCAATCAACCTTGCGATCAACGGTGCATGGGGCCAGTTCCAAGTGAGTCCGGATGCAGAGGGGGTTCCACAAGGGTTACAGAGAGGAGAGGGGCCAAGCCCGGAATGATCATGATGGCAAGCTGGTGCGATTACGAACAACAGACATGAGTGGGAATGGGAGTGGCAAAGATGAGACGAAACGAGAGAAGAAGTCTTGAATCTGGGCAGTCATTGCAGCGGTGTCAAATGGCGTTGTATGGAGCCGAGTCCGTGTGAGTCCGAAGGCGGAGGGGATTCCTGCTGGGGTTAGACAGAGGAGAGAAGGAGCCAAGTCTGGAGCGTTCGCAAAGGTGAGAGCTGGTGCGAATGCAATTGGACAAGAGTGAGAACGTGAATGTGAATGAGACGAAATGAAAGACGATGCTGTCCGCGTGGCGAGACAAGGCAAGACGATGACGAGGTGCGATGTTCTTCAAGTGCCTGTGGTAGGGCCTGACTTCCGGAATGAGCGCGCAGTGAGAGGAAAAGGGGGAAACACGAAACTAGACTGATATTTCCGAGCCAAGGACGTGAGGTTTTATACATGCAAAACTGTAGCTACCCTGGTCTAGTAGGTAGGGATGAGGGTGGCATGGGAAGGCGAAACGAGACGGAATGCGGAATCGATTGAGACGAGTAAGGTAAGTACAAGCGGCAAACAAGATGAGACAAGGGTGTATGGGTGTGAACAGGATAAACAGAAACCTAAGCATAGTCAAAGGAAGCAAGGATACGAAAAACAAAGAGGGCCGAGACATTATGACGCACGACAATAGTCCTCTGACGACAGCACGATGACTGGCGCAATCTCCAACAGCGTCTTGCTGGTGGCTCAGAGTGGGTGAGCTGTGGTCTTGACATCTTGAAAGAGATAGGCGATGCAATGGGCCCGGAGTGTTGAGGACAAAGGCAACATGAGGTGCGAGGACGCGTGGCCTGTCTATGGGTGGCTGGGGAGCGTCTTGCGAAAGGGTTGGTGCTGACAGCGGTCCATGGTGACAAGAGGAGGGTGAGCGAGGGGAAGGAGAGTGTGTCTGTGTCTGTGTCTGTGTATTAGCAGATGGAGAGAGGGATGGGGCGATAGTGAGGACGCCGTGAGAATGCGAGACCAGAATGGCAGCTGAGCCATGCGACGCTGGACCAAAACCAAAACATCCGAAAACATGCGATTTCAGGGCCAGTGCCCGAGCTATCCTTACAGCATGAAGTGGGAACAGTTACTGAAGCCTTGTGTTGTGTGGGCAGGAGGGGGATAGTCTCACCTAGCCATGACAGGGACAACTCTGGGTGACTCAGCGCGACAACATCTGAAGATGCAGGGGTAGGGGAAGACTCACTGTAAGCTTCACATCGCCAGGCTCAAGAGGCTGAGCGAACGATGTGGGTGTCGATTCACTGTGTGCAGGGACGGGGGTAAGTAAGGAGAAGTCGGGGTGATTGAAGACAAAGACATGGACTCAGGCTCGGGCTAAGAGCATTGACGACTGTATGCTGGAGGAACGTGGACGAAACCAAAGATGGGGGCACGGCTGTGAAAGGTGGTGACTGGGTGATGGACCAGTGTTGTGCCAGTCAGCGACCAGTCGTGACGGTCAGGGAAGTCATCTGACTATGGGGGTCACTGACCGCAAGTGACCATGACTGTTCCCACGCCTACATCAGTGAGTGAGGTAATCGGTGTCACCCAATTCGGCAATCAATTTGTATGCATAAAAACTAAGTCGCGTCGCGCGCGCATGCTAGACAATGAATATACTATCAAGAGCATGATCGATCTCTACATCAACACCTTCTGCTCCTGTTGGGTCTGAGTTAAGGAGCTCATAGAGCTCCAGTTCCTTGTTTAGGCTCCGAGATGCGCTGCGTTCATGTAATGAAATCCAATTTTTTTCTGTGTGGTCGAAGAGGTTGTAGTGTTGGGGAAGTTTGGTCTCAGACCGACCCAAACCAGGTTTGAACCGAACCCAAACCGTTTAAAACGGTTTGGGTTTGGAGAATCCTGGCTCAAACCGAATGGTTTGGTTTCTGGTTTGGGGGTCCCAAACCCGGTTCAAACCGAACCGAACTGATTAAGAAAACATACTAAAAAATATTAAAAAATATTTTATAAGTGCTCAATAAATGGTTTGGTTTGGTTCAAACTTGGTTTGAACTGAACCAAACTGAGTTTAAACCAAATTTAAACCAAAATCAATGGTTTTTGGTCTCAAACAATTTGAAACAAAGTCTTAACCAATGAATTTGAACATAATCAATCATTTTTGCCTCAAACCAAGGTCTTAAGTGGTTCCTTAAGTGGTTTGAATCAAGTTTGAACCGAACTGAACCGAACTGAACCGATTAAGGACCAATTTAAAACACTTATTTTTAATCGGTTTGAAACAGTTTGGAACAGTTTGGAACAGTTTGAAGCAGTTTGGGTCTGGTTTGGGTTCGGTTTGGTGAAAATTAAATGGTTTGATTTCCGGTTTGGCCCAAAATGGCCCAAACCAAACCAAACCAAACTTCCCCAACACTAAGAGGTTGACAATCGTCATTGACATAGTTGACAGCATTTGTCCGTTCCTGTCGTCATTGTCGTAGTCTGACTGCCTGCTGAAAGAGTCTGTAATGCGATTGAACTTGTCAGTGTCACCATCCGATGACTGCTGTAACACTGGATCAATATCCGAGTCCATCGCAACGTCTCCTGCTTCATCGTCCAGCAGCGGGGTGAGGAAGGACTCCAGTTGACCCGAGGAGGCACTTGCTTGTGACGTTGTCCCATAGAAGCGCTTCATCCGTTGTTTGGTATCTCTGCTGCGCACGTGTTCATCACGTATGTGCATTTTCAGTTCAGCGAGTGAGGTGAGGGTGGTCTTTCCTAGATGATTCCTGAGCTTTGTGAGAGTGTTGCCAAAGATGCTGAACAACCGCTCGCAGGAGGCGGAATTGGGACAAATAGACAAGATGTGAAGCGCGAGCTTAAAGAGCGGTGGTGGGGGGGAGCGTGGGGCGGAGCAGGTGGTGATGGGAATCATTCCCTCGTATAGCTCGGCCAGATCCGGGGACACACCATCAGCCAGTGCCTTATCTTTGATGGGACCAGCATACGCCGCCAAGTCGCCACCATCCTCGCTAAAGTAGTCCTGGATGTTTGTGAAGAGTGTGTTTATATTGGCGGCCAACTGATCGGGGGACTCGGTGATGGAGGAGAAGCGTTGATACAAACACTTCAGCAACGTAAACATGCCAGCTCGTGTTAGGAATGAAACTTGAGGGGAAAATGGAGCCGTCTTGACAAACAGATTTAGAAGAACAGCCGCAATGAAGATGTCCTGGTCTGCTTTTGCCCACCGCTTCTCGATGCTGTCAAGAATCACTGTACATCTGATGGCATTGTCGGGGTCTTTATACATGATTTTGTGATAATATATGCTGAGGGAGCCAAACGTGAGCAAGATCTGATCCAAACAACAGAATGCCGCTTGGGCCACATTTGCGGCTCTTGCAAGGGGTTCAAGATGCATCTTGAGGCTGTATCAAAAAATATTAGACCAATACCACTGATCTCGGATTAATGCACCGAGCTAACAAGTGCCAGAAAGTGCCGTCCTCAATAACTGCTATCATTTCACGTGCCTTTCGTTTGTTTGCTGCCGTCAAGCCCGGAGAAATGAAGACTTGTTAATGAGATTGAGCCATTGCGTCATGAGTAACGAGGGCTCGGAGAGGGAGCTGAAGCTCGAGCAGACACTTGAAAGCGAGGTAGTGTGCCGTCCACCTTGTTAAGACCGCACAAATCACAGTAAGTGGCGGCTTTCCGCTTTGCGTCTGAACCTCCCAAAGGCAGGCAAGGACGTAAGTCTTGCTGCGTAGCCAGCTGATGAGATCCGAAGCCATCTTGCTATGCTTGACATATATCGACTCGGCCTTGAAGTAGTCCCCAACAATGAGGTTCACCTTTGAAATAGTTGTGTCAGTATAACAAAGAATATAAATAAATAAAAGGTCAAACCTGATGTGCAAAACAGTCAGGGCATACAAGATATGGAAAACGCGCAAGTAGTAGCTTTTGCGCTTTTCGAGATTCGCCAGATGCGTCTGTCGTGAACGTGACAACAGTGACCTTCCATTCTGACTGAAGACGCCCAAGTACTTCCACCATTAAATCAAATAGATTGTCGGCCGTCTTTTTTCGTTAGACGCATCACTGTATGGACCTAGTTCTAGTCAGATACAGTGTGCCCGTCGTGATAAAAGTGCCATACCTTCTTATCAACCATGATCATGAACGCAATGTAGTGGTGGAAGTTTTTGCCTGTCCAGCCATTGCACGAGGCAGTCGCGTTCTTGCCATGAACCCGCTGCTTTGCCTTCTGTTGTAATTCGTTGAGTGTTTGCGGCAGAAGACATTTGGTAAGAACTTTTCGACTTGGCAACTTGGCTTGCGGAACAAAATCATTGCAAAAATCCAGCCACTCTGGGTTTTCTACCCACATGAGCAAAAATCCTGCTGCTGCAGTGATGCGCGTGATTCGTTCCTCGAAGTGTGCCTGACATGCGTCTGACCAGGTCGGTTCAGCGAGTGCTTGAGGAGGGTTAAGTGAAGAGGCACGAGTTGCGCCGCGTTGAGATTGAGATTGAGATTGAGATGGGATTTGCAGGAAAGTGAAGGGAGAGTGACCATGGCCAGACGATGAGGTGGAGATAGAGGAGGCAACAGAGGGCTCTCGTTCAAAATCAGAATAAGATCCCCTTGGTACTACTGAGAGAGTATATGGGGACTGGAAGGTGTCAGAAGGCGTTTGAACATGGAACGCAGGTATTTGATGTTGGAATGATGATGACGATGCCCCAGGATCGTCGGATTCTTCCTCCATATCGCGACAAGTCCTTTTGCCAGCCGCAGGGGGTCCCGACACGCGATCTCGATGTGCCTCAGCAGCTTTCTCAGACACTACTGTGGGCTGAAGCTTGCACTGTCAAAGATGATTGACCAGCCCCTCTGTACGTGCTGCTACCCACCCACGGCCAGCCTCATTCTGCCCAACTGAAAAAACTAATGGAAAGGAATTGAACTAAGAAAAATTGATGTGATAGAGTTACGCACGCTCCAGTTCGATCATATCATAGGATCGAGCAAACTGCCGAGTACCTGCTTCAACAGCTCTTGCGTCTTGTTCAAGGATCTCGTTGGTATGCCTGGCCAAACAGAGCTTGCAGTACACTTTTGGTTTGTCATGGGTTGCCCCTGTGCCCGAGTATGCTTCAAGTGCTTTTTGGGCAAGTTTTGGGTGGTCCTTAAAGAAATTGCGAGCCCAAGAACGATTAGATGACCGGCCGCCAGTATGACTCATTGTGGTATGGAATGAGAGTAATCGTACGATATTATGCAATACGGATTCCGGAATGTGCTACTGTCATGTGATGAGAAAAGTCATGGTCGTTCCACAGTCGCCGACTAGTCGACATGTGTATGACACTGACTCTCGACTTTAGTTGGCGACTGTCCAGCACTGTGATGGACTCAGGTTTGGGCTGCTTGAGTGTTGCCAAAAGTTTGGGTGCATACTGAGGTTCCGAGGCCTAGTGTTGGGGAAGTTTGGTTTGGTTTGGTTTGGGCCATTTTGGGCCAAACTGGAAACCGAACCATTTAATTTTCACCAAACCGAACCCAAACCAGACCCAAACCGGTTCAAACCGTTCCAAACCATTTCAAACCGATTAAAAATAAGTGTTTTAAATTGGTCCTTAATTGGTTCAGTTTGGTTCAGTTTGGTTCAAACTTGGTTCAAACCACTTAAGGAACCACTTAAGACCTTGGTTTGAGGCAAAAATGATTGATTTTGTTCAAATTCATCAGTTAAGACTTTGTTTCAAATTGTTTGAGACCAAAAACCATTGATTTTGGTTTAAATTTGGTTTAAACTCAGTTTGGTTCGGTTCAAACCGAGTTTGAACCAAACCAAACCATTTATTGAGCACTTATAAAATATTTTTCAATATGTTTTCTTAATCAGTTCGGTTCGGTTTGAACTGGGTTTGGGACCCCCAAACCAGAAACCAAACCATTCGGTTTGAGCCAGGATTCTCCAAACCCAAACCGTTTAAAATGGTTTGGGTTTGGTTCAAACCCGGTTTGGGTCGGTCTGAGACCAAACTTCCCCAACACTACCGAGGCCGAGAGCAAAGACAAAGGGGGAAGCTGGGGGCTGCCCAAGGGTCCTGCCGTCGACTGTGAATGTGAGGGAAAGCACACGTGGCCCCTGGCAACTTCCTAATTAGGAATGTCAGAATTTTTTGCTCTGCCACCGGGCCACCCCTCCCCCACCTGCGGTTTGGGAATCCAGTCCCGCAACCCCCTTGAGCCGAACTGAAATTCTCTCTAGTATCTCTACAAGAGGGCGCACTGCACCTGACTCTGTCACATACTCCCAATCAAATCGCTTTTCCAATGAATCCCGGGGACATTTCACGATACCAAAGGCACATTATGATGTAAGTAGCACACTGTTATATGACTTATATCTGAATACATTCTTATGCCGTTAGTAGATCTCGTAACAGGATACTTGGCGTGATTGAACCTTTAACTATGACTTTTCCTCAGTGAGTTTATAAGTTGGACAATAATGGTGCAATCTAATGCTCTCTTCAGCTCAGAAGTTCAGAACCAGGTGTTCCAAACCAGGGTTCTCTAAATGGGAGTCTTGGTAGTTGGACACCAGCCACCCATCTAGAAGGGGCTCTTTACTTCTATGATGAAAAAAGGGTATGTCTATGTTTGTTTGCATCTTGAAAGTATTGTAATTAATGTGATATTATAGAGATTATTTACTGATACAGACATGTGTGTCAAGACTTTGAGAAGTGAAGCTGAGCAGCTTTATGACCATCTAAAGGGAAATTCAAAGACAGAGAAGCTTGCCAACTTGCCAGGAGAGTATGACTTAGTTCTTGAAATTAAGACAGATCAACCTCAAGGTTTAAGATGGTTTTATTATTATGTCTGCAATGGAAACCATTGTCTCTTCTGGCTGGAGAAGTATCCTGTGACAAAAATGACAGACAGGGTTGGAGTTCAGTCACTTGCTCATATCAGTATGTTTTATCTGTTATTTCTCATACCATACTCTTGCTAACTTAAATAGAACATCAGCTGGAATACCTTTATTGGTTAACCTGTTTTTTTACTTGATTGAGATTTACAGTATAATATTATCTTTTTAGGTATCACTGGTCTTTATTCCCTGTCAATTTCAGTCAGCGTAGGCTATCAAAAGGGTCTATGATGAGCTTCTTGGAATGTTGGTACATGGTTGTTACAATTTTGGACCTCTTTCATCTTCTTTCTTTCCATCCCTTTGTTCCACCTTCCCTCTCGAGGCTGCACAACCCACGATCCGTTCATCAGCAATCCTCAGGCCTCTGCAGTAGTACTTCAGTAGTGCCTACAGAGGCCACAGTGACCCATAGAGGGCCATAGTGCCTGTAGTGCTGGTAGTGACGTCTATGTTCTCTGACAGCACTACTGTAGTTTTACCATAGTCCACCCTACTTAGGGAATGACACGGGTCACCCGCGTGTCGATCGGCCTCAACCCGTACCCGTACCCGCCTCAACCCGTACCTGCGTCCACGGGTACAGGTAACCCGCGCATACGGGTACGGGTGGAGAGGGGTATGGTCACGGGTCGCAGGTTTGACGGGTTTACGCGGGTTTGACGGGTTTGCGCGGGTTTGATGGGTTCACATGTTGGGTCGAGAGATGGAGTTCACACAGGAGGCTCACAGAGATGGGGTTCACACAGGCTAAAGCACAGACAAACGATTCGCGATTCAACCTGCACAAGGTGCAGTGGCAACGGTAATGTGGTGGACAGCTCTGAGTCTAGATAGTTAGTTAAAAGTTGGAATGGCGTCCCAGTCCTTGGCGAGCTCTTCTTCCTCCTCCTCATAAACACCATCTGGACCAATGGATGCCTTGATGTCACTGTCCTTGACAAGGTCAAGGAGGCTCCATTCACCGAGGCACAAGAGAGCGCGTGTTGACTGAGCAGAGAGGCGGTTGCGCACGTAAGAAAGAAGAAGTCGACCTTGACTGAAGACACGTTCGACGTCGACCAAAGTCGCTAAATTGAGAACGAGTGTAAGTAAAGGTCAAAAATATAATGAGAGGACGACGTACCTGGAATCGAAAGATAAACCCAAGCCATGCGGGATAAACACGGGAAGGTGGAACGTCTCTTGTGCCACCATAAAAGGCCATCCTTGACATCCTCCGTGTCAGTGGCGAGGTAGCGATCGAGCTCGTCGTGGAGATCTGACGAAGTCGGGGCTAGATCAGGTAAGTGGTCGAATATATTGTTTGAGGAAGAAAATGGCTGTAGAGAAGGCTAAGTCAGAACAAAAGGAAGAAAGATCAAACAATACATACGGAATCAACAGGACGCGAAGTGACATCGTCAGTGTCAGTGTCAGTGTCGTCACCGTCTACACCTGTGGGAGCATATGAACGGTCATACTCCTTGCGGAGGAGGGTGTAGGCCGTCTCGATCCAAGACTCTTCCCAGCCTTGTGCCTTGAAGTAAGCGAGCTTGTGCCGCGGGTGAAGGACTGTCCAATAACATAGCATTAGGAACAATCGAAAAGAAATATACAAAGACTTACTCATGGCAATGTGGTAAACCTCGGACTGGTCCATCTTGTCATAATACTGGTTGATCGTGTTCTTCCCAACGACTAGAGAAGCACGGATAGGAAGAGAAAACTGTTGGGAATCAGATGCAGTGGAGAGGGCTTTGTCGATGTGGTCCATTGCGGGAATAACAGTGGCAAGATTTGGGGTTCCCCGAGAGAAGAAAAGTGTCGCGAGGCATCATACGACGAGGGAGACGACAGGAGGCCAGGATGGTGTACCACTGCGGGAGGAGTTTGGTTGTCGAATTCTTCACTGCATACGCAAACCTGCGCAACTTGTGTTCCGAGTTAGTAAACAATAGCTGAGAAAAGGTCATGTGACTACCTTAGTCAACATCGACCGCACTGGCCGGATGCCCAAGTCGATCTTGTTCCTTCGCTCCTCTGACAATCCATCGTGAATATTGATCCACCTGTCCAGTGATGGATCGTCATCCTCTCTCTCCTCTTGGGCATTGTATTCCTGCTCCTCGTCATCAAGCCCGTCTGCTAGGTCAGCAAGTGTTTGTGCTGCCTCGTCCATTACCTCGCCATTCTTGGCTTTTGGAATGTCAAATTGCTTGATGATAGACTTTGCCGTGATGCTGAGAATATGAAGAAAGCATCTTGTTTGATTTGCGGAGCCAGGGAAGCTGTCAAGGAGCACGCTAAGGTGATCAATCATAGTGTCGTTGCTGGATGCATTGTCTGCAGTAATGCTCAGTATCTGCCCAATAAGGTGAGTATAATGTTTTATTGTCCTAAATAAATATACTGACCTTGTCGCCAATCCCGAAGTTGTTTAGAACCTTGGCAAATGAGTGCGCAAGGTTGGCACCCGTATGTGATTTCAGCACATCGACAATGTCCAGGAGCATTGCCACTGGCTTACCATCACGCTCAAAATGGACGGTAGTGGCGACGAATGCCATGTGATTCGGCGAGGTCCATGCATCAGTGGCAAAGCTTAGTTTGCCGTCGTATTCCTGGCGTCTTAGGTGAGTATACAATCTATACTCTGTAAGTTCTACTTACTTGCAACATGTTAGCGATCCGCCCACGAACGTGCACGAAGGCATTTTTTACATCGCGTGACAGGGTCCTATCCGACGGAATATAGTATTCTGGTCTCCCTGTCTTCATAAGGGTGCGGAATCCACAATCGTTTACGATCGCAAACGGTCGCTTACTCTCCGCGACCCAACGGACGAACTCAACACTGATAATGTTTAGTTCAGCCACCCATCCCCAAGCCCAGAAAGAAGACATACCGTGTTTCCACCTTGGTATGTTGGCGGTGACTGTAAGTGACAGTTCCTTTGGCCACGCGTTGAAAAGCCGAGGTAATTGACCCATCAAAGCTTCGATCTTTTCCTAGAGCCTTACGAGCGGTCTTCACATCATGCGTGGCATCAGCTGCGGCCACTGCCTCTTCGCCCCAGCAAGCTTTAGCATGTCGGCGCAGATTGCTTGTTGACTTTGCATCCCCCTTGTCAAGGAACCGCCAAATGAATCGAGAACGGCAACTCCAAGCGGCGCACTCAAATACATGGGCCTTCCGGCCATCGACATACTCAATCGCTGGAGTGGGCTTAAAGAACACGTAAATTGGTGCGTCCCACTCTTTGGATAGTCGCTCTGTGGGCTTATCAGTACTATGCAGCAGATCACCAAAAGCAAACGCAACACTACCGAGCTCAGCGTCGTCGTCCTCAATCACCTCCACAGAGGAGTCGTCCGATATATCGATCGCATCAGGTGTGGTCTTCTGTGACGCAGCGTCACTGTCATCGCTTTCATCAGCACATTCGGAGGCAGGGAGTTGGGCACTAGGAGGGGGACAAAGGGATGGGGGATATGGGAAACTTAAATGAGGAAGAGAGGGATATGGGGATAGGAACATGTGAAGGGGAATATGAGGGTAGGGAGGGGGACAGGGATGGGGATGGGGATGGGGACTGCATTTCTGAGTAGTACTAGTAGTTTAGTTTTCTCTAATATAAGCTGTTCACCTGTCCAGATGACTCTAGTCTACCCACTGAAAAAAAGAAAATATTTGGGGAGGTAGACCTTTTCAAAATCTGAGGGGTCCTCTGCCAACTCTAAGTGATCCAATCAGCCATTCCTGATTTATTCAACCCAAGCTGGGGTTCCCAAGATACAAAGCTGGTATTGCTAAGTAACTCAAGTCTGAGGACTCAAGTACAAAGACTCCTGGTATATATACATGCAGGTACATAAGGTTCATACTCAGCTAAGTCCACTTATCTGGGTTCAGTGGTCTGTGCATAGACATGGAACCTTCTGGAAGGTCACATGGTTGATTGCACCATCTATCATCAACACTCTAGGTCGATTCAGGCCCTGGTCACATGATCATGACATCATAGGCCTATGTCATGGACACATATTATTTTCCCTATTTTTCTGTATTTTTACGGATTTATACAGACTCCTTCCCGTCGGCCCGCGCGTAAGAGACATGTGCACCCCCACCTTCCTATTATATCCAAACTTCGCACCTCATTACGCTTGGGACCGACTGGGGACTTTTGTGTCGGCATTTTCCGGGGCGTGACACATCGAGGTCCTTCATCGCCATATCCGCGGGCGGTTTTATTATTGAGACGCGCGTGTCTGTATCGGGAATTTTTAATTAACATACTTATGCCCAAATGCGTGAACGCGTGAACGCATGAAGTCGAGTCCCAGACTGCAGACTCTATATCTTGCTATACACAGTACATATGCGCCCCGAACTCGTTACCGTCCTTTGTCACCTCTCTGAACATGGGTACTCAATATCCTCACTAGTGGAGGACGTCCTTGCTTCCGAAATGCACGATCTGAGACATCAAGCAGTACAGTCAGCCAAAGACCAACTGGAACGTGAGGCTGTTAATATATGCGCCTACCTTGTCAATCATGTCCCAACTTCCGCTTCGGTATCTGCTTGGGCTCTTCAGAATACACAGCTGGTGCTGAGGAGAGAAGCCGAAGAGTTGACTAAGAAAGACCATGGCCTTCGTTTTCACACGAACACTGCTACTGTGGAACAAGTCGAGTCCACTTTCATGCCCCAACTTGCAGGAAAGATTTGGCACGTTGCTCCGACTCTGTGGGCATTCGTTTTCGCTTTACTTGGCACGCTCGACAAGCGGGATCCATGTCGCACAGTTGACCCCATGGCTATCGACTTGTCCAAGGTCTTTGACGAATCTGAAAGAAATCTTGGAGATCTTGGTGAAGATACACCCGCCAGCGAGACTGAAAGCGATGCTGGTATTGGCTCGGATTCAGATTTGGATTTGGAAGGCGACTTGAGGCGCCCTCGGAAGAGAACGCGGAAAGATGTATCTGCGAAGAACATATCCCTTCGGGTTATTGTGTGTCGCAGCTCCATTTGAACAACATCACATACCGCTTACTTACGCACAATGTACTTGAACTTCATTAGAAAATGGTTGTCTGTGCCAGTATCATCCTTAAGAGCGCGAACAAAAACTGCAATCACTTACAGAGCATCATGGGGATCTTCGTGCACTCGGCAAATGTCCCTCAGCGCATCATTGAAGTCCTCGCACACACGGGTCTGTCAATAAGCATCAAGTCCATCCAGAGGGCCGTTGTACGTGCTCGAAAGCGTGTGAGTGAGTAAGGCAAGACTGAGAAAGGGATTGGACGGAGGAGGGGGAAGAAAGGGTGTTGTCGCCGAGCCTGAGTGGGGACGAGAGCCCAAATTTTGGATGCCGAATGGATGAAGACTTCTGAGGCGTTGAGCAAGCGAGCAGGTCGTTGAGCGAGCGAGCAGATCGTCGAGCGAGGCTTGCGACACGCGTATCGATGACGCGAAGGTAACTAAAAGGGGGGTAAAGGCGACGCGGTGAGTCGTCACGGTCGAGCGGGTGTCTTCGATTTAGACCTGCCCCGTCGAATCGGTACTTAGTCACACGGGAGAGAGAAGAGGATCGCAAAAGACGCAGGGAAAGAGAATGACATTTCAGAGCGCGAGTCCGAGTCCTTATATACTGCGTGTATCTGTAAGTAAGGTGTTGTCGTCGCAAAACGCTAAGTCGAAACTTGTGAGGGAAGGTAGGTAGAAGTGGGGGAAAGTAAAGTGAAAGAGTCCAAGTGAATGCGAGAGACTACGAGAGGCGGACGGACGGTCGTAAGGCTAAGGTAATGTCCCTGGCGCTAGTGGCGTCGTCGGCGTGTACTGTAATCGGGCAAGCGTCGAGGTGAAACGGGGGAGTAAAGCGAAGAAGGAGAATGGTGACAAGGAAGAAGGAGAATGGCGACAAGGAGTCTAACCAGTTTGAAGGAGAGAGGTCGAAGAGGCGATGCGGGTGGCGTCGACGAGGCGCACTAAGTTGAGGAACGAGGGTGAGAAATGGTTAAGAAAATAAAGGAATGTCGGGCGCGCCTTTGTCCAAGACAAAGAACGCCGTTCTAGACCGCTCAACGGTCGTGGGTGTAGACATGCACCAAGATCCCGGGTTCTGAGGGCAGCAAAAGTGACGGAGGGATGGAGTGGAAAATGGTGGAGAGGGCTTTCCGAGGCGGGCCCCTTGACGACGTCGGGCGGGAAGTTGTTTTTGAGGAAAGGTGGATGTTTGAGGGTGCCGACCGGTGACGGAAATGTAATCATATTAGGCCATAGTAAAAGAGCGACAAGATGTGAGACAAGTGAGACGAGATGATGGGAGGACGGAAGAGTGGGGGAAACGAGGCGAGGAGGAAAAGGACGATGAAGACGAGTTGGTGGCGGTTTGGTGATCATCCGCGATAGGCAGTCGAGTCACATGCCGAGCCGACGAGACCGAAGTGGTCGATAGTGGGTGGTTTCGCGCTCAAGGGCTGCGACGCCCTTACACCGTGAAGTCAATGTCAAACGACAGTGCACATAGGATCAAAGACTGTCTGCGCTCGCTCAAAGTGGCCATCGCCTATGACAATTTTGATATCAATTTCAAGACTTCCGAGCCAACACTCACTCACCAGTCATTGTTCATGAGTGCTACATCCGCTACAGCAATACCACTCGTGGGCGTCAAAGATATTGAAGTCTTGCGGTGTTCTGAGGATCTGTGGAAGAAGGACCCTCAAAATCCGTCACCCTTGGCCACACCCATGGTATTCGACGAATTCGATTTGGTGAAATACCATCTGACAGACCGCTACAATCAACCAAGCCCAGGCAAAGACATCAGTCCACAACAAGAGGCATTCGTGTGGCACGTATGAGAAATCCTGGTGAACCACGGCCAGTATTTTGGAAATCTGTCCAAGAGTCTTGGGACAATCGACTCGATCCTCGCAATTCCACTGACAAAGACAGAACAGATACCTATGAGGTCCATGAAGATAAAACAGTCGTCAGTCGACGGAAATATTGAAGTTATGGAAAACTTACTCCAGCAAGGTGGTCTAGGCGACGCTACGGAACCTGGGTTCTCGACTAGTGGAAATGTCAACATATCTGAGTTTGTACTCTTCATCCACGGAGATCTCTTGATGAAAGAATGCCTTGATACGATCAGGGACTCTCGGCGCATAGAGGATACACCTAAAAACCGGTTCCAGTTCGTTGTCTTCCTGCTAGGGCTGTTTCACTATAAGATGGCCTGCGTGGATGCTCTGTGGAGGACTTATCTTCAGGAAAAGGAAGGGCGCAGCGACTTAAATAGCACGTACCAGCATGTGGGGATTCTAAGGCCCTGCGAGACTGGCATAATGACCACAAAGCCAGGCTTTCATTGGATGCATGATGTAGTCCATTATGAACTATGCGCCACCATCCTTGAGTGTTGGAGGATTGAGGTCTCTGCATTGGACCCGGAAAACTGGACGTCTCTTGAGGCATTCGCAGCATCGAAGCCGGACTGGGACCTAGTTGTCAGGATTTCCGAAGAGATCGTTCGGAAATATGTGGCGACAATAGAGGGCCTATCACAGTCGCGCACGAAACCTGAAACCAAAAGAGATCAGCAATTCAAGAACCAGACTCTGCGAAACAGGGATTACCTCCTCTACGTTGACCTCTGTAATGCCATGAACACTGGGGACATTGGTCGCGTTGAGGCCTCGTTCCTGCCATGGATATATATCTTCTGCGCCATGGGAAAACATAAGTATGCGTCACAGTTGGCAAGGTTCATGAAGAACTTACACGAGGTGTATCTGCCTGCCCTGAGGTGAGTTCCGTGCGGAAGACAGCGGGTTGGGGCGCTCATTTGAAAAAACAACAGTCATCTTGTCCGCATGAATTTGTTGTGTAACCCAATGGGGAGGCCCAACGCCTTCCGACCTGTTGACTGGTTGGTAGAGCGGAATAACCTGTATACGAAGGTGAGCAAACAAGTGTTACAAACTCAGACTTACTGTCGCTGGCTTCCAGGTCATTTATTCGGGGAGTGGCCCGAATAGCAACATCGACTACATATGTAAGCAATCACCTCTAATTGAGGTGTTCAGGAGCTGCCATGTCATGGTCGAGTCCGCATTTCAACTTACACACCGCACCCTCAAACATATGCCTCCAGATATGACCGCAACAATTGAGAGGCTGCGGGCGTACATGCAGTCATCGGGCACGTGTGAATTCTGGCAAGGGAGAGTTGTAGAACGAGAAATAGTGGATAATCTCGTGAAAGGGTTTCATGTGGTGAACGCGAAGAAGATTAGTAGTCTACCTGTAGAAGAAGATGCTTGTGAGATAGTTGCCGCAGATCTAGCGGCAGACTGACCATGGACATATTTCTGAGTTGAAACAACGCCGGACTTTGCGATGATCACCCGAGCGATGGAGCAAGTCGGTAATATATCACAGAATTGTGCCGGCTGACGTGCGACTTCGACGAACTCCATCCCGTTGTTTCTATGCCGGTGGCACGTGACGCGGGTCCGCGTATTGACGCTGAACATGCCACTGCTGGGCACGTCCAATGGGCACATAGTCGGGCCCGGACGGGTATCTGGATGTCTGTGCATGCCCGTTAGTCGTTGTGTATCGATATACGGAATCAGGCACTTGCCCCCGGGTGTCCCGGGAAGTTAGGTCGATGGATGGCACAATGCAGGGTTCGTGCTTGACTCTGGTGCCCTTGCGATTGGTGGCGCGAACGAACTACTTGCAGTGTGGCGAGAGGGTTTGAGTATGGCAGCGGTTGAGGAGGAGGACAGCCGTGAATCGGAGTTGGGGATGGTCACAGACATGACCTGGGTGGATGTGAGCCCCGTGGATCACTACTGAATCGAAGTGGCCCGTGCTCGTGGTGGAACTGCGGAGCCGCAGATGCCAATTGTGCAGTCTTGTAGTCGACAAGATGCCAGCAGAGGCTGAGTCGCATATGTGGCTGTGCGAGAGGAACCAAGTATTGGTGACTGAAGGGCCAGAGTTGGTCGCAGCCCTGCATGGGTGTAGGCGCATAGGACATCATGGAGGTCTGGTATTCGTTTGAGTCAGTAATAGACTCTATCGAAGAAGTCGTGACAGGTACGGACCCGTTGCTGTTCGCTGTTCGCGCACGTATTGACGAGGGGGTCCTTGACATTGTGCGGTCCTAGGCTGAGGATGGATGCAAATCCCAGGACAGAGGAGAGGGAAGAAGACGTGGTGGATTCCATGCAGGAACAGGAAACGAGAGGACGTACGAGAGGATGCTCGTCAAGTATAGTGCCAAGGGACACTCGTCGGCACTACTTGCTCATGCTGGTGGTAGGGCAATGGACAGAGCTCAGTTCGTATGACAAGAAATGTGGTATTGCATTGAGCATCCAGAAGCAGATGGTACATACAAACAAGACTATTCTAGTACCTAAAACAAGAGGATGTCAGTTAGATCCCGCGGATTCAAAAGCACACTAACCACGACTCAGAATACGTTCTCGTTCTTGTTCGGGATGACGCCGACGCCTGTGCGTGATTTGTGATTTGGGCATAGGCAGTTTGAAGCTGATAAATGACGACGACAATGATAAGCATTCGACGGGACATATTCAAGTTCAGAAGCGACAGCTTACCTATATGGGTGGTACTACCACATGACCCACATCGATACCAACTCTTTGCGCGAGGTTTGGAACCGGAAGGCGTTGTCCCGACGCTTCCAGGGGCAGTAGAAAGCTGATGTCCTGTGGATGGCCCCGGGAGATTTTCGGTGGGACGTAGAGTTTCTCTTGTAGGTGCGGCAACTGGGGGCGCATGTGCCTTGACGATGATAAGGATATCTGGTCCCCAGCAATCGCAATTGCGCCAGCTCACTTGGCTCTGGAGTGTTGCGAGATCGTTGATCTGTTTATAATGAGCCAAGTCCATGGTACGTTCGAGGACCTCGTCCGTCATAATGAACTGGGACCCAAACATATTGTTGCCAGTTGTGACTCCCAAGTTCTGGAGTTCCGTCGTTTGCCAATCGCGCAAAGACTCCTTGAGCTTGCGATCCAACTCAGTTGCCAGGTATTCGCTATCGACCTTGAACTTGTTAGGGGCACGAGATTGTTTTGGAGCAACTGTTGCAGGAACTGGGAGGATAAACGAGCCTGGGTTGCAGGTATCACAACACAAACGTGAGGGCATGCCAACACAGCGAGGGCAGTGCGGTTTGGAACACGCTAAGGAAGGAGACACTGGTGGCTGAGGGTCACACGGTCGCTTATCTGCCAGTACATAGACACTCACCAGGTCTATTCCCGAAGAACTCGTTGGATATCTTGCATCAACAGATCCCACGTTGACAGGCGTTGATATAGGTATCCATTGCAGCTACCTCATAGCTTTCATGGCGCTCTTCCTTGACGATCAAATTGTCGGCTGTATGTCGTGTAAGAACTTCAGGGCACCCAACACGGCTTTGGGACTTCTTCCGCATAGTGTGACTTCCCCTGTCTTCCTGCGAACACACCCTCTTACAGGTCGGGCGGCTTGGGCCACCATTTGCATCAACCGCACCCTGTGACTTCTTTTGTTGGGCTCTCTCGGTAAGATTTGATGCCTTTTTATCAGCACGGATTCTGTGCTGATCTGTATGTTGCGGCTCAACCATGTATATCCCTGTAGCTTCTTTGTTAGGGTCTCACGCTGCCTGGCCAAGTCGCTGCCAGAGCATGCACAGCAACTGGGTATACCTCCACTGGACAACAATCTCGATATCATGCAGATCAAGACCCTAGAACATGATCAGCACACACGACAACAGTGCAAGAACGACTCACCATTCCAGCGGCATCAGTACAAAATACACCCCAAATCTTGGTGGTACGCAGTTTCTCAATCGTCTTTGTTTGGAAATCAGTACTCATTCCAGAATGGAACCACAGTAACTTGTCGACACAATCCACAGGTGCAAGCGACCGAGCATAAAGACACAAGCGCTCAGTTTCCTTGCGGTCATTGCAGAAGACCATGAAGGGTGGCGGTGGAGGGTTGCCGTCAAATCTGAGGACATGAGTGATATCATGGCATGAGACCAACGGATCAAGCATTTCCAGAGTAGCCAAGTGGATATTTGGACAATCATTTGTAAGCCTGATCTCCCTAGTGTCGGAGCGCATTTGAAGGAGAGTCTTTACATGTGCGAGGACATAGCAGGGCATTGTCACCAAAGCAGCGTAGAAGACGACGCGCATGGGGACCATCCAGCACAGCCTACCGACGTTGGCATAGTGTAACGTCTACCACGGATGTTTGCCTGACTTAGGCGTTCTGGGGTGCAACGATCCTAGAGAGGTAGAAGTTTCAGTTCGCGGGAGTAGTAGGGTGGTGAGCTGGATGAGGGAATAGGCGGTCTTCTGGTCCTGCTTGATACCCATGGAGGTCGTCTCCTTGTTGCAGTCCAATAGGCGGGACGGTCGTGATTCTGAGCTCGTCCCAAGAGTCGTGGTCAAGGACATAGAAGATGGAGAAGTGACGTGCCACGCATTCGTTGCGATAGAGGAATACTCTGTGATACGTTGCGTCCAAAGGGTAGTCCACTGCCCGAAGAGGGACTTGGGATAAGTCACAGGGATCCCTGGTCTCAAGGGATATGCCAGACGACTCACTTAAAGGGAGGAATTCCCCTTAGTTTAGATGAGGAAGATGGTGGTATTGAAGAAGACCAAGATGCCGTTCTTGGTCTTCACAAGCAAACTACTTATACAGGTACACGCGGGCTTTCAAGTGCCGCTTCAAGTACTACCAGCCAATAGCGTAAGTAGAGCAAACCCTAGTACAGCTATCCTGGTAGTGAGTCATGATCCGAGCTGTATCGTACACAATCACATGTGCCAGAGCTTACCTGGCTGACTGATCCTACTAAGTCCATGACAATATACTGCTGACGCGGTGTCATACCCTTGTACGTCAGTGTTCACTTCCAGGCCAAAACACTCCATTAATCCGATTCGTAACACATAGTCAGGTTGGAAGTCTCCCGACCACTGACTGATACAGTGAGCTTCGTCGAATATGAAGCTTCGCAGTTTGTTGACAAATCTCTTTGATTTCCACAGGTCGAGGAACCTCTGGTCGTTTAGAATACGTTCGGGGCTTGTGATAATTACGCGGTACTTCAGGGTTTCGATATCCTAGTTACCCCACTTGCATCAGACAAGCAACTTGATATACCAATATATTACCTTGAAGGTCTTGTCAGACGCAGACGTAGTAGTGAGGTTTATTGCCACGATTGATACATCCAATAGTTCCTTGACATTCTTTTCACCCAAAACAATCAATGGTGTGATTACAATGGTAATCCCATCTTCGTTGAAGAGAAGCGGGATCCAGAATGTCAGGGTTTTTCCCGAACCTGTTGGTGCCAGAGTCACTAGGTCTCTCTGCCCCAGTTATGTCAATGCGGCCTCAAGTTGCCAAGTGCACGGAACAAAACCAAAGCGCTGGTTCACAGCTTCTCGCATGTCGTCTAGGGACGGTAGAACAATAGAGCCATGCGAAGCCATTATATAGAGCTGGAGAGGGACCACGAAGACAGAGCTTTGCATGTTTGTAGCGACTGAGGACCACACAATTTAAAAATCTAATTTTCCTAAAACGGACACACATGCGTAGATTAAAAAATGACAGATACTATGACAAAAGAGCAGAGCGTGTCACACTCGGAAACCACCGAAACAAATGTCCCCAGTTGTTGCAGAGTGTAATGAGACGCGAAGTTGTGATAAAAAAGGAAGGTGGGTGTGGGAAAAAACATGTGATGCATAATCATAGTCTCTTACACGGTGCATCGACAAGGGAAGGAGTCTGGGATTTATATAGAGAAGATATAAAGGGCCAAAGTACGAGACTTAGTGAGTCACATGCTGCCACCATGTGCACCTTCGAGCACGTGACCCTGGGATAGTTACACCCTTAACGGGATAACCCGATCTGGTCACATTCCTTTTATATATGGACTTGTATGATTGGTAGATAAGGACAGAAGACTCTAGAATGCTCTAGAATATGCTTAGTAGTTTACGCTTACTCGCTGTATTAGGTTTTACTCAGCAGATAAGGCAACGCGTCAGCAGCTATGACAAGTGCATCAGTCAGCACAATAGATAGCGCTATTATTAGACACGACACGTCAGCCTCTGAGTCATGAGGTCTTACTATACACTTAGTAATGGTGTTCAGACTCAATTCAGACCCAGCTCCAGTAGTGTATATAAGCTTCCCTGTAGCGTCCTGAGTGGAACCAACTTGTCCTCTTGGTTCTCCACTCAGGTGCGTATTCCATTGTACCTCCTTACTCTCCAGTCCAATGTTAACTTGTCCTCTTGGTTCTCCACTCAGCTTACCACCGTGTGACATCGTGAGCTGTGCTCCTGTATAGGGATCACCTTTGTTCTTGCACACTCCACGTTGACTGTAAGTTCGGTGCGTGATTTATCTCCACACTAGGCTTGAGTCCTGAAGGCCAGACAGTTCACTTCAAACTCTTCACTTGAGCTTAGCGTAGTGAGGTGTCATACCGCTACAGCCTAGGTTCCTCTGTAGTGTGTCCCAGCACTAAGCCTACTGCCATTGGCCATCTTTGGGCTGCTTGGAGTCTCCACCATGTCTAGCAGCCTCTCCAGGCCGTACTGTGGGTGCTCAGCAGTCTTGGTGGTCAAGTTTCATAACATTCCCCTTCCCCACATCCCCCTCTCACATCCCCCTCCCACATCCCCCCCTCCCCCCATATCCCCCCCCTCCCTTACCCCCCTCCCCCATCTTCATATTCCCCTCCCCCATGTCCCCCTCCCCCATCCCCATATTCCCCTTCCCCTTGTCATCCTTTCCCATCCCCATATTCCCCTTCCCCTTCCCCTTGTCCCTCTTCCCCATCCCCATATTCCCCATCCCTACATTCCCCATTCCCTTCCTCATGTCCCCCTCCCCAGGCCCCATCCTCACATTCCTCTTTCCAATGTCCCCCTCCCCCATCCCCATCCCTTTCTTTCCCTTCCCAATATTCCCCCTGACACTGGCATGCCCACCCTCATCTACCCATTCCCCATGTTTCCCTTATTCAACCTTGTTTTCCCCTTCTCAATCCTCACCAATTGGTGCCTATGGTAGTACTAGGCCTGGGTACAGTAGCACTACAGTAGCAGGCCTGGGTACAGTAGCACTATGGTAGTACTAGGCCTGGGTACAGTAGCATTATGGTAGTAGGCCTGGGTACAGTAGCACTAGTACAGTAGTAGGCCTGGGTACAGTAGCACTACAGTAGTAGGCCTGGGTACAGTAGCACTACAGTAGTGGGCCTGGGTACAGTAGCACTATGGTAGTAGGCCTGGATATGGTAGAACTACAGTAGAACTATGGCAGAACATAAACATTGCTACTACCACCTATGGGTCACTATGGCCTCTATGAGCACTACTGTAGAACTATGGTAGAGGCTCAAGGATTGCTGATCTGGTAGCTTAAATTCCAGGGTTTGCTACCAAGTCTCTACCATCTACTGTTAGGATTCAGTGAGGGAATATCCCGAGTAAGGGATTGGAGGACTGTGGTAGAGATGAGATGGAGTGTTATGGAGTAGGGCTTATGCTCCTATCTCCGCAGGTACTGGTGATTATCCAGTTATTCTACGGTAATTTAACAATTATCTAATTATGTGGTCTGGCCTCGGGTTGTCCGGGGTTGTCCGTTCCGGCAATGTTCCGGGCTCAATCCCAACACTCCCCCTCAAACTGAGGGTAGACCATGTTGTTACAATAAAGCGCTTGGTGGAAGGAACGTGATGGGTGCATCAAAAAACCTCCTGGAAGAAGGAAAAAGCTACCATCAAGTATTCCTTCTCTACCTTTGTGCACGATGTTTTTTATTCACTCTTATTTTTCCGATTTCCGATTTCCGATTTTAGCGTGCTGGCTCCAGATCCACGTTCTGTGACTGTGGACTCTGCGCTCCCCCTCACGCTGTATAACAGATCGGTTATCGATATATTGGACCCTCATTTCTCTTCCCTTTTGCCGCAGACACATTACTACCCCTTTTTATTTGGGTGTGCCCATTGGGCTCGTATCACGCATCTCGTCAGATGCTCCCCTTTATGTTGTCCTCCATGTGCGCACATGGGAACATATCGTCTTTGGGATTTACGGCCTAGGAGATATTTTATCCTCTCCAATTTATTCCTTTTTTATTCCCTGTTGGCTTAGGCAGCTATCGCATGGCCTGGTGTCGCCTTTGTCATCAGCTTTGCCCGTCGGCTTTGCCTTTGACTTTTGCGCCCGGTCCATTGTGCTCCTTTACGGGTTATCTCTTTGAGCTGTCGCAATGCCCGGTGTCGTCTTTGTCATTGGCTTTGCTCTATTGGCCTTTGCCTATGACCTTTGCGCCCAGGGCTGCGCGCTCCCCTTACGATCTCCCCCTCGCGCGGCACATCGGGTGCAACCACGAAGTCCTCTGGAGGGGTGTCGAGGGATAGAGAGTATCGGAGGGTAGGTCCCACTTTGCGGTCTTAGGTCCGTCTTTACGGCCGTTTTTCCGCTTCTATCACTGATAATGCTCCTGACTATTTTCAGGTGCGGGGATTCTTCCTCAACGCTATTGGGTCCCTGCCCGTACGTGGGAGAACTGTTGTGCTATCGGGTCAGGCTCTGCCGCCGCCCGTGCACATTCTTTGGGTGCATCGTCTTCTCCCCATGGGAGGTACATCATCATTTTTTCCTGCATTCACGGCCTTTCTTGGTCCGTCTTCGCAGTTCCCGACTATCTCGGGTATGTAATCATCTCCTCGTGGGAGGTACTCTTCCTCTACGTGATCGGGTCAGATTGTCAACACCACCCGTGCGCGAGAGAACCGTTTGTGTACTGTGCTATTGGGTCTGGTTATGATACCGCCCATGCGCAGACACTTCATTACTCTTCCTCTACGCAATCAGGTCTGGCTTCGCCATTGCCCGTGCGCGGGAGAATACTATGGGGTCAGTTTGCTTGGCTACCGCCCGTGCACAGTCACAGTTTACCATTCTTCCTCTACGCTATTGGGTCTTACTGTACCATTGCCCATGTGTGGGAGAATAGTCATGTGCTCGCTATCGGGTCGGTGCTGTCAAGACTCCGTGACAATGCTCATGGGTTGTCTGTGTTCATATCTTCGACCGCATTCGCTGGGATGTGAGGGGTGTTACCTCCTCCTGCTGAATTGCACAGAGATCCCGTCTGGACCGTCTCGGGCCGGCACTCCGATGACCAGAGGTGACTCACGCGTCTCTGGTAGGGTGAATATCTTGGGCTAATCTTTGGAACACCCCGGGGCTTCGCGCCTCTGTTACTATATCACCTCTTCTCCCTCATTGCCTCTGCCTGTGCCTGTAGTGTTTCTAGGATGCGCATCGGATCAAATGTGAGCACGCCGAGCCCGAAGTCACACGGCTCGGGCGCCATACTGTACGAGTCTCATCGCCTCAATTCCTCCTCGTCCACTGCCTTCCTCGCCTCGGTTCCTTCTATGCCCCATACCCATGACTTGTTGCTACGACTTTACGACTCGATCCATTACTTACGACCCCGTTACCTTACGACGCGCTGATGAACTTGTTGATGCCTCATGATAACTGACTCTGATGTTTATTGTTTACTTGTGAACCTGGTAGTATAAAATGTGCTCCTGTTGACTGTGAATCAATCATCCTAATCGTGTTCTCTAAACCGTCCGCGTGCCTCCAATATCTCTCGCGCCTTGCTGCTCAATCTCGACTCAACAACTTCCCTTTCTTCTCGCGTGCGCACTTCCGAGTGACGCGTTACATAATCCTCTCGTCACTTCAATTCTACCTCCTCCACAGCCTTTTCATCTACAGCCTACGCCTCGTTATCAGGCGTTTCATGTCCTGGCTGTATTCTCTTGTAAGCTTTTTATTCTTTTATTACGACTCACTTTTCGTTTTCTTCAAACAGTCTCATTTTGCGACTCCGATCCAGCCGTACTGTTCGACCGTGATCGACTTCTATATCTCCAGCATATCCTGTCTGCTCGTCATCAACGGCAGCGTCACCTTTTGTATTATTGCGGCCACTTCTTCTTCAGCCGCGATCTCTGGGGTGTGAGGAGTTCCTTCTCCTCCCCCTCAGGATCTTCAGTTATGGTCTCGCTGTGTTATTCGGCGTTCGACTTCCCACCTGCGCAGCGTCTTCGACAGCGTCATCTTTCGTGGTGTCTGCCTTTTGCGCCATCAACTCCTCATGCCGCCGCCACTTTTTCGACCTCATCCGTTACCGTCTGATTACCCCACTTCTGGGCACGTATGGCAAAGACTTCATTTGGGTCTTGCTACCTTTTACGGTGCGTTTATCATACGCATCTTGGCACTGTGGCTGACTTAATGATATGGCAGGGATAGGTATTATGCCGCTCGTCTCACAAGTTGGCGTCGGGCTCGAACTTGCCCATTATTGTGAGCTGCTCGTGCAAATCGGCGAGTCAGTCAAACATTCACGTATGCCATCGTTCCTGGTGCAGCTTTCATCGAGCCGTCACTGGGTCATGTCGACAGTTTGCCCGCATTTCTGGCATCGTGGCACCGTGACGGACATTCAGTCGTGGTACGTTACCCTAGTATCGGGTCCGTCCACGATTAACAATTGTCTCACAGCGCAACGCCAGCTCATGGCCGTCTGTCTCATGCTATGTTCATCAAACACATTCATTGTGTCTCTGCACACCGTGGTATCGCTCATCTCTATGGATGTAGCACATCTCGCGGTGGCGGACATTTTGTGACTGCATGCTCTGTAGCACGTCGCTCACTTTGGTCAACTTTCCGCCGTCTCATGCCTCTAGCTGCGGCAAGGTTTTCGTCTGGCCATGTCACCCCTTTTAAGGTGCGTCTGAGGTTTGTAATTGTGGTGATTGTATCGCTCATCTCGGTGTTCATGGCACCGGTGGCGACGGTCCCACTTTGTGTGTCATTACTGTATCTGCGGCATCACTCTACATTCAGTTCACGGTACGTCATCCTCTCGGATCTGTCCGCCACTGACGTTATCGCCGCTCGCACCGAGCAATAAGGGTTATACACGCGCACACGCTAGGGACGATATTCGCGTGGTGCATGCACTCGGGATCATGAGTTCAATGTACTGCTCAACGCGATGCAGCTCATGGCTGTCTATCTGTTTCACGCCGGCTCATAGGGCTGTCAAATGTGGAAATCTGGGGTATACTTGGTAAGTTTCTTCCCCAGTTTCGTCTCTACTCTACACGGCGGTAGCTCATAGGCTATCTGTCTCGCGCTTACTAACACGTTCTTTTTCCAGTTTGATCTGCTCCGTGACTTTCATCTGCACGCTGTGCCCTTTCATGAGGCGCTATCAGTCGTGTGTGATGTCATAGGGATGCCAGTGTCATCTAGTGACGCCTGGCTCGTGTCGGTATATGTGAAGGAGCTCTATTGGCCTGCGACGTTCGTTTGCGCGCCTTGCCCTTCTGTAAGGTGCGATCGGTCGCGCACGACGCTGTGGGTCCAATGCTGTAAGTGGTCATCCTCTGGAATGCCAGTGTCGTCGAGCTTATACAGGATGCCTGTGTCATTTCCAGGTTCGACGAATATCGGGTTCACTCGCGTGGAGTCAAACTTTCCCGCGCATTTCTCATGCCTTTCCAGCTCATGCTGGCTGTCTGGCATCATCCGTGTGCACGCCATGCCCTCTCGCAAGATGCTATCGGCCGTGCGCTTTGTGTAATGGTGTGTACTTTTGTCGTCTGATGTGTTCGCGCGTAGCTGAACTTTCTCACATGTTAGGCAGGATGCCGGTATCACCCAGTCCGTGCTGGATGCCCGCATCATTGGGTCCACGCTATACCAGCTGCGCTCGACGTTCGACGGTCTCGAAGTCGAAGGGTTCGGATAGGGGAGTAAGTGTCGTTTCACTCGCGCCAAACTGTTGCTGCGCAGTTTGTGTCGTCGAGCGGGTCGCTGAGCTTCGGGAGCTCCCACTGGTTGGGATCAGGATGTTCATGCCATCTGTCCCAATCTCTGAGGAGTGTTTTGTAGTTATCGCTTGTTTTGCGTGATAGGGGCTCAGTGTAGATATATCAAGTATGGGGGGAAATATTATATTTGATGTTGTTTTCTCATCTGGCTATTCGCCAGGGCCCATAACCTGTTAGGATTCAGTGAGGGAATATCCCGAGTAAGGGATTGGAGGACTGTGGTAGAGATGAGATGGAGTGTTATGGAGTAGGGCTTATGCTCCTATCTCCGCAGGTACTGGTGATTATCCAGTTATTCTATGGTAATTTAACAATTATCTAATTATGTGGTCTGGCCTCGGGTTGTCCGGGGTTGTCCGTTCCGGCAACGTTCCGGGCTCAATCCCAGCATCTACTACCAGCAACTATGGTGTCTACAGCATCTACAGTCTCTACCAAGTCTCTACCAAGTCAACCAGGATTTCCCTGGTTTGCTACCCAGTCTCTACCACCCTACTACAAAATAATTACAGTCTCTACAACCATCTACAGTCTCTACAGTCTCTACAGTCTCTACCAGGATTTTTTGCGCAACCCAGGGATTGCTGATGTGGCCTGTGTACATCTCCATATAACGTCCCTTATACTGGTTGTTATTTAGTTAAACCTTTGTCAGATAGAAAGGCGGAACGTACGACTGCTTTAGCGTCAACAAGGATTTGATCAAGCTTGTCTACACCCCAATATCTTCGAATGTGCTCTATCTTTCCCAAGGGATCAAGAACTGTGATACATGTATGTTAGCACCAAGAAAGACTGGGCTAGTATCAACATGCACGCATGGCAAAAGTGTATGCTTCAGAATCCACAGTTTGGTCGTAGTACTCTTTGATCTTCGCCAAGGCTGCATCCAGTGCCAGAACAAAGGCCCCATACTTCACACGATCACGCTGAGAACTCCATGCCTTATGCAGTGCTTTGAGTGCGGGTAATGCGAGGTGCAGGGTGGGTGCTTGATCTGATGAGAATGCGTGTTGAGCATTATCTGTGCGCTAAATGTGACAAACAATCAGTAATGATGAAGACATAAGGAGTCCAGGCTTACCGTGAGAAGGTTGTTAAATAGTTTTAGTTCATCCCACTCCTCAGTATCATAGTGTTGGGGAAGTTTGGTCTCAGACCGACCCAAACCAGGTTTGAACCAAACCCAAACCATTTAAAATGGTTTGGGTTTGGAGAATCCCAGCTCAAACTGAATGGTTTGGTTTCTGGTTTGGGGTCCCAAACCTGGTTCAAACTGAACCAAACTGATTAAGAAAAAATATTAAAAAATATTTTATAAGTGCTCAATAAATGGTTTGGTTTGGTTCAAACTGAGTTTGAACCAAACCAAACTGAATTTAAACCAAATTTGAACCAAAATCAATGGTTTTTGGTCTCAAACAATTTGAAACAAAGTCTTAACTGATGAATTTGAACAAAATCAATTGTTTTTGCCTCAAACCAAGGTCTTAAGTGGTTCCTTAAGTGGTTTGAACTGAGTTTGAACTGAACTGAACTGGACCGAACCGATTAAAGATCAATTTAGAACACTTATTCTTAATCAGTTTGAAATGGTTTGAAATGGTTTGGTTCAGTATGGAGCAGTTTGGTTCAGTTTGGGTTCAGTTTGAGCAAATTCTAATCAGTTTGGTTTCCAGTTTGGCCAAAATGGCCCCAAACTGAACCAAACTGAACTTCCCCAACACTACAGTATCAAGCCATAGACTATCTATCCTCTTGTGCTTTGCAAGGTCTTTCTCATCCCTTCCGATTTCATAGACAAAGGTATTGACAATCTAGTATTGCTATGTCAGTCAATACAAACAATGTGATGACAGTCAGCGTACCACATCCCCCATCAACTCAGCCCGTGAAGTCATGACATATGTTGATGACCAGCGAATGGGCATGTCGACCAGGAGTTGATGAATTGGCTTCATGTTTGCATGTAGTTGAAGATCTGCAAAAAGTTGTTTGCGTTTTGCTGAGGAATGTGCCTAGATAGAAGGCGTCAGAAATGGGGTCCCAGTGACAGCAAAAGCGTAAGGGCTACCTTGACACTGATGGCCTGCACAAGCCCTACTATGTCATCCCCATTGTCACCCGTGAGGTTGGCATTGGGCTCAGCTGGATCATAGTGCTTTGGTTTGCTATGTGTCGAGATAAAAGCCTGCATTGCAAGGTTGATGATATGGGCCAGACATCTAGGAGCTGTACTTGTTAGGGATAGAAGACGGAACAGAGGTGAGACACGCACCGAATGTGATCTGCTTTAGGATCAAATGACCGTCCTGTCTGTGCATGGATACACTTCATGAACTCTTGGAGCATAGTATTGTTGTTTGATGTGTTGTCACAAGTTACATGGCTGATCTACATCTGCACATGAGTGTTGGTTTGGGACGTATAAGTGTGATGTACCTTGTGTGCAATTCCCAAGTGTGAGACGATCTTGAACAAGGCCTGACCCAGTCTTTTGCCATTATGTGCATTGTTCAGCTGTGTAAATCCGAGAATTGCAGTCTGAAGTTTGACCATTTGTCTCCTCTACCCAGGAACCAGTGACCGTAAAGTAGCCATTGGTGTTTGAGGCCTGCCATGCATTGCAGGTCAAGCTGACTTTGCTGTTGCTCTGGGCCAATTGTCAGCAAGCTGACAATACAGTTGACTAGCACTAGTGTACTGTGAGTCTCTTGCTTAGTGCAGTGAGCTGCATCTTGAAGGTATCAATAATTGCTCGGCGAGTTTGACGGCCATCGGGAATCTTGAGACCACTGGCACTTGATGCCCGTGCAGCAGTGTGGATCATCTTCTGGAATGAGGGGTGTTTAAACGCTTGGATCGGCTGTAATTAAAGTTGTACTAGTATCATTGAATGATAGAAGCGCCACTCACCTGGTCAGTCGATACCAGCCATTCTACTGCCACTTCACAAAATAGCTTATCCATGTACGGTATTACACTCTCCCTCAGTGGGGATCAAGTTGCTGTTGTGTGTCCATCTTAGCTGCCTGATGACGACTTTTGGCGTCCTTCGGTAACATGGATTGGAAGTCGTTTTCAGTGGCCCACTTGAGATATGCCCTCTACAGTAGGATGAAGTGCTTAATGACGCAGAAATCAAGGAAGGATAAACATACCTTGTGAAACGATTCCATGTGTCACCAGCAAGTGGTCACATCTGCAACAAGAGATACTGGACGTTCTGGAGATTTCTTACTAAAAATCCAGGAACAAGAGGTCAACAAAGGAATCATTTCCACGATAGATCATAGTATAAAACACTCATGAAAAAATGGAACAGTTATGGTAATTTTTGTCTTTCTTGACAAAGGCTGGTGTGAAGAAATGATCGATGTCGCGGCTTCAATCCTTCAGTGATACTTTGGGGGCATCAGAAACTGACTGAACATCCACATCAATGAGAAAACCATCTTTGTCAATGGCATCTGATTGTCGAAGTGCAACTCTGCTATCTGGTGAAAGATTAGTTTGGTCGACGATCCAAATCACAACAGCTTGCCTGGCTTTGGTAAATTCCAAGTCTGTGATGTGTCATTTCTTTCTTCATCGCTTTCATTGAGCACAATCAAGTTTCGTGATTTTTTGCTCCCTAGGTTTCAAGAATCAGTTATCATAGACGACCCAAACAACATACAATGTACGATGTCTAATCAGGCTGCGATCACCCGAGTCATCATCAGACTCTGTTGTTGGGTCGGCATGCAGCGACACTGCACGCTTAGAAGTTGTGGCCCTTGTGGGTGGTTCTGGAGATGGGGCTACAGTTATTTGTGGCATCCTTGTTGATGCCAATGAGTGGTTATCTAGTCCAGATGCTTCTTCTGTTGGTCTCGTAGTATGACTTGTATCTTGACCTCTAACAGGCTCGGCAGCGGCAGCCACCCGTCTTGCACTGATAGCATCTCTGTGAGAGCGTAACTCAATGTCTGCAACATTTGCTGGGTCAATGACTCTGCTCGATGGATATTGTGTCTGCTTTGAACAAGGCGGCATCGGCACTGGTGGTGCCGACAGAGCAGGCTTCACCATCAAAAAGTTACCTTGTGCTTGGGTCCGACGTTCCTTTTTGATCATGGTGGCTTGAAAACCTTGTTGAAAACTGTATAGTTGGTTAGCCGTAATGAGGTGAGGATGGAGAACAGCCCCAAGCACTGTCAGTGCTGGAGAGAGAGGGCTGGAGAGCACCCTGGATAAAGCACTGGAAAAAGAAGAGAAAGAATATCACAACTTGTTATTCTCAAATATTACATGTTGAGGACATCAGGAGAAGACATTGGGTCACAGTTTGGAAGGGCTCATGAAAGGCTTTGTTAGTTATCAACCCACCACCACACAAGCATGGTAACATAAAAAAGAGTAAATTGACAAGCACAACACAGGAGCCCATGTGCCTCTCCCCGACACATCACCTGCCCTGCTCACAAGAACCAAGTGAAAAGCAGCTCTCTGAGCTCGCATCGTCACCTCAGTGTTGCCAGCACTGCAGGCACTTGGGGTCTCAATGCCTAAGACAGTGTTGATGCACCATGCGAGCAGCACTGGTACCTCCTCGTACCCTGCCTGGCCCTCAACGTCCCAATGTGTCTTGACCCGTCTTGCATGTGGAGTTGTTGCGGACATGGGCGTGTGCCAATATGGTACCATGCATGACACATGCACACACAGGGCACACTGTAGGGCATGCTGCTTGAACCTGAATGTAAATGTCTCTATCAGTGAGCACCTCTTCCAGAGTTCCAAGACACACCTCATTTAGCCTCGGCACTTCAACTCGAACTCATATTGTGTGTGAGAATGGGCACGCCCAGCACGTCATGAGTCTCTGCTTGGGGCACGGCCCAGCCATACACAATGACAACCTCAAGAGCTGGCACTGATACCATGGTAAATGCACGGAATCTGGTCAGGGATGGTGGGACAGTGGGGTAAGGCAGCAGGCCGCAGCCTTACGCAGAGGGCCAGCAACATAATTGGGACGCACTTGGAAAGAGTCTGACCAAGTGCTCCGTGATGTAAAAGGTGAGGAAAGATATCCATCCCGATGTCTTGCGAAGTTCCGCGGGGAATGGAGAGCATGTCGGACAAGGATTTGTGGGGAGAGGAAATCCTGAGTACTATGAGTAGTGAGTGAGCAAGACCCCTGTTGAACCACGGCCAGGCCAAAGCAGAACTCACAATTTCACAAACAGGAATCTGCCCATGGCAGTGTTGATCATATCATGAAGGTGTTCCCATTGGGGCGTACTCAAGTTCAAGTTAAGCAATGGACACATGCTTCAGCAAGTACAGCACCTTATTTGTTATTCCATTCCCTTTTTTAGGTGTCACATGTACAAATCTCAATGACAAATCTAGCTACTGAAAGCCCTGGCTCAAGGGCCTGGCTCAGGCTTTCTATTGCCCAAGCTGAGCTGTAGGCCCTCCAAAGCCAGATGCAAGGGCCCAGCTGGGCTCAGGCTTTGAGGGCTTGGCTACCCAGGCTTTAGGGCTTCAGGTCAGGCCTTGCGAACCACTAGACACCACTAGTGCCAGGGACAGAACATTACCTTAGCCTTACAACTGTCAGTCTCTTGTAGTCTCTCACTTTCCTTTGGACTCTTTCACTTTACTTTCCCCCACTTCCACCTACTTTCCCTCACAACTTTCGACTTAGGGTTTTGCGACAACAACTCCTTACTTACAGATACATGCAGTATATAAGGTCTCAGTCTCATGCTCTGAAATGTCATTCTCTTTTCCCTGCATCTTATTCAATTCTCATCTCCCTTCTCTCGCATGAACAAGTGTCAGTTTGACGGGGCAGGTCTAAATTGAAGACACCCATTCAACTTCATTGACTCATCGCCCCTTCTTTCCCCCTCTTTAGTTATCATCCACATCACCACTACGCATGTTTCGAGCCTCGCTTGACTTGTTCTTGCTCGATCTCTAAGTCTCAGGATCATTCGTTCAACATTCACAATTTGAGCCCTTGTTCCAGCAAAGACTCAGCGGCAACTCCCCTCTTTCCCCCTCCTCTGTTTACTCCCTCCTCTGTCTACTCCCTAACTCAGCCACACCTTACTCACACACACACTTTCGAGCATGTACAGGGGCATATGGAGGCCTCTTCTGGGTCACCTGGTCTGAAACGGATGATGTATGTGCCCAAGAAGGTGTGATCGACTGCCAGCTGGAGGGCCATGGATGTGGTTCGCCGGGTGTATAGAGGTTGTCCAGTTTGTTGGCCTCTGTCATCTTTCTCCCTTTCCATAGCCGCCCACCACAGTGGGTGGTTCCCTCCATCTGGGGGCTGTGTGAGGGTATTGGTGTAGGTGAAGGACTGAGTCCCTTTGGGGGGTGGATGGGTGCAAACCCATGTTTTCTCTCCAAAGTTGGCTGGCCACCATCCATGTTCAAGGTAGCCATGCTGGGTCTGTTGGATGAGCCATTCTGAGCCCCAGTTAATGAATGTGATCTGGCATGCCTGGTCTTTCTGATAGGCAGCCGATTGAACACAGTTCAAATCACGATGATGACCATGTTGGCAGGCCTTGGCTGCTAGCTCGCATGCCATTGTCTGACCTCCCAGCTCAATGTCCTCCAGGGACCACACAAGGGTGATCTGCGAGTTCCTGTGGTTCAAGCAGAAGGATGTGAGTGATTGGTGGAACATGAGAGAGCGATTGTGTGCCTTTTTGATTCTCAGGTTTTTGGTTGCTAGTAGCGCTGGTGCTCTGGTTAGCTCTTGTCATCCACTTGTCACTAGGTGTAACCACTTTTCTTCTTGACCTAAAAAATGCAACTTTCTCAGTGGGCTCTCGGGCATTTTCATGCTCAAAACTGGGCCCAGTGGACTTATTGGTAGCTCAATGGCTCAGTAGTCCAGTGAGCCAGATGCTGCATGAGGAACCAGGCATTGATGCTCTCGACTTTTAATGACTGTTTGACAGGGCAGGTGAACTCCGAGGCATCAGGCATGCAGGGTTGCCCTCAATGCCCTCAACACAGTTGGTAAACAGGAGAATGAAGACAATGGGCAGGTGGCTGGAAAATGAGATGGAACTGGGATGAGGTCGTAGGTGTATGGTTGTGGGTGTCTATCAGTAGGCAGCACTACTGACAACTCTTGTGACTTCGGTCTTTTGCAGACTTGGTGTCATTGGTGAACGTTGAACTGGTGAATGTTGGTGAACCAGCGTGCGCATTGTAGTGTTGGGGAAGTTTGGTCTCAGACTGACCCAAACCAGGTTTGAACCAAACCCAAACTGTTTAAAATGGTTTGGGTTTGGAGAATCCTGGCTCAAACTGAATGGTTTGGTTTCTGGTTTGGGGGTCCCAAACCTGGTTCAAACTGAACCAAACTGATTAAGAAAAAATATTAAAAAATATGTTATACGTGCTCAATAAATGGTTTGGTTTGGTTCAAACTCAGTTTGAACCAAACCAAAACTCAGTTTAAACCAAATTTGAACCAAAATCAATGGTTTTTGGTCTCAAACAATTTGAAACAAAGTCTTAACTGATGAATTTGAACAAAATCAACTGTTTTTTGCCTCAAACCAAGGTCTTAAGTGGTTCCTTAAGTGGTTTGAACCAAGTTTGAACCAAACCAAACTGATTAAGGACCAATTTAAAACACTTATTTTTAATTGGTTTGAAATGGTTTGGAACGGTTTGGTTTGGTTTGGTTTGGTTTGGTTTGGTTTGGAGCAGTTTGGTTCAGTTTGGGTTCAGTTTGGGCAAATTCTAATCAGTTTGGTTTCCAGTTTGGCCAAAATGGCCCCAAACTGAACCAAACTGAACTTCCCCAACACTAGTGCATTGCATGTCTAAGTTGATGCACAAACACCTGTCATGGGTGGGTCATATATCTAGTTCATCATGCATCATGATCCAAGTCTTTGTCCTCAATTTCTCAGTCCGGATCCGAGTTCCTTGTGGCATGCAGTCTTAAACTTGTTATCAGATCTTGGAGTAGGGCACATGGGACACATTTATTGCTCTTCCTTGTGGCTGGTGGCCTTCGCATTCAGAAGCATTGATCTGTCTCGGGTGAGCGCTGGGAAGTGCTGCGCCTCATTCACTGGCCCACCTTAAGTCTTGAGGCCAAGTGGGAAGAGCAGGTGGGCTGGAAAGCATTGTAATGGTCACCGTAACATGACTTGGACTGTACAGTACACACGACTGGATACAAGGCACGACTACAACTCAAATCTGGTCTTACTGTAAAGCAAGAGGACTCGGAGGAGCTATAGAACTGAGTCCTGATTTTAACTTGAACATATGGCATTTTGGAAAGAAAAATCTGGAACACTAATCAATATTGAGTCACCAACGAGATCAATGCTGTTACCACATGCAGCAATACAATGTTATTGGAGAACTTTGGCCATCATATTGTCAGATAGAAGGCACTTAGGGTGGGGAGGGGAATGACATGCAGTCACAATAGAAGGGATGCACTGATTTCAATAAGCTATTATGAGCCTTAGGAATCATAAGGCACACTCACTGGCACAACTGGTGTTTGGCACATTCAACAACACAAACACCTCAAAAAGGCCTGAAAGTTGAATAATGTACATTTGTGAGCCTAGAGACTGTAATGAGCATCTTCTTATAAGCCTGGGTCACTATTCTCACTTTGATTTCTGCCTGGCTTGGTCACCCATTGGGACCCGCATCAGGAAAATGTCACAAAAACTTAGTGGGCTTAGAGTGCCGATTTACTCTAAACCCTTTCTAAGCCTCTCAAGCTGCTTATTTTCTGCTTAGTGAACTAGTCATTAAGCACGAGTAAAATCTAAGTACACATAAGTTTGTTAAGTAGTAAAAAAGTACAGTATCAAGTAAATAGAAAAATCTCAAGTAGGACTGCTGCTGATGCCGTCCCTGTCCACACCGCCATTGCCAATCCCGCCCCATTGCCACCACTGTCCCCTCTGCTGCCACTTTGTCACTGGCTGCTTCATTGTGGTTGTGGTCGCGGTTGTGGTAGTTGTCATGGTAGCAGTCATGGTCATGCTGTCATTGCACGGCTGTTGGTGTAGTCTTCGCACAGCCAACTTGCGCCGTGGTTGTGCCATGCCATCATCATGCTGTTGTCATGCCATCATCGCACCGTTGTCATACCATCTTCGCACAATTGGTTGTCGTCATGCAAGTCATTGTCATGTGGCTTGCACCACATCATGTGCATCGTTGCATGGGAAGTGGTGGTGGTGTCAGTGGTGGGTGTCAGTGGGGCCAGTGGCAGTCATGGTACGCACACTTAACTTAGAAAAAAAAAGTCTGGTGGAGGCTGAATCTGCAGCATGGGAAAGGGTGCCTTGACACATCGACATGGGCACCCTTCTACTTCAACACTGTCAAACTTCAACATTTCAATGTTCAACAACTGAACTGGTGCATTTATTCTTTTTTTTTCTTTTCCTTCTAACCATTCTTCTAACGGTCCTCTTCCAGGTAGCACCTTGGCATGCAGGCCACCCCCTCTACTCCAGGGACAACACTGTCACGGGCATGCAATCCACCACACCACCATGCCCTGTCCCTTGGCCCCCACACCCCCCACCACTGCTGGGCTTCAACCCATTACATTAAGATACATTTTTTTTCATTCTGTATCGTTTAATCACTTGTGTTACAGACTTAAGTCCCTGTCGCCACCTCCACCTCCACCTTGCAGCACACAAGCCCATTGCCACCGCCTCCAACCCATTGCCACACACAAGTCCACCACCACCACCACCACCCCTTACAGCGTGCAAGAGCCACTGCAACACCACCTATGCATGGCACGCAAGAGCTGCTGCAATGCCACCTCTGCATGGTGTGCAAGAACTGCCACAATGCCACCTCTGCACGGCGTGCAAGAACTGCCGCAACGTCACCTCCGCATGGCGCACAACCCCCACCACTGTGACACCAACACCAACAACAATGGTGACACAGTGGCAGGAACAGCATGGAGGCAGGAACAGCAGTGACGTGGCAGCAGCAGGAATGGCAGTGGCAGCAGGTCAGGAGTGGTGGCATGGCAGTGTGGCAGGAATGACAGTGGTGGTGGCGGCGGGGACTTGTACTGTACTTTCTTTATGTGTTAGTCTGTCATATTCTACTAGTATGCAATGAATAGGTTTCTCTGTGCATTTGTCACTGATTTGCTTGCTGATTTGTGTGATGGTTTATCTCCTTATTGAACTTAAGACTTGGCTTACTCATGGAAATCTGATTTGTGGAACCCCTGCTTGGCCCCCTAAGTCCAGAATAAGCCATACAAAGCCATGGCTAAGTACATTTTAATGAATTGACTTGGCTTAGTCTAAGCATGGTTGTCCTTAGTGACCTTGGGCTTAGCAGTGCTTAGAGGTGTTGTTAAGCAAAAATAAGCATAAGTGACTAGTGACTTAAGTGCTATTAAGAAAAACGGAGATTTTCCTGATGGCCAGAAGGTATGGCTTGCCCATAACCAGAAGAGATATAATAGCTGTCAGATGGGGATATGCCACCAGTTGTAGATACCCAGATTAAAGCAAAAGGCACAAACTCAGAGCTTCCTTTGACAGTGCTTCAAAAGCTTCACAACAATAAGAGTCATAGGGGCTGCCTTGTTTCAGTGTTTGGCCCATTGTGAAGCCTGTTGCAGTATCTGCGGTTGTCCTGAATGTCTCATCAGTGAGTGCCTTGCAAGCTTCCTGAATCTTGGCTTCTGATTAAGCACTGGCTTCCTTTTGTGCGGCCTTTTTGCTGGTTGCTTTGGTACGCGCCATGTCACGATCCGGTTTGTGGACGCTTACTGTACGGTGATGACTCCCTTAGAAAGTCGTAATTAGTCATGGACTCGCATCAGTCAGCCGTAGTATCACATGTCTGTGGTGGTACTATGACTCATTCCTAGTAGTAGCGGTAGTAGGGTTCGAGCTACTTACGCTACTAGTCGTTCGGATTCGGGAGGAGCTTCAAAGCTGCCTCGTCACATGTATAAGTAGTACGACACGAAGACCAGAACTCTCCATTCTGGTCTTCTTCAATAGCCATCGCATCTCGCCTCTCCATTCTCTTCATCAGTATCAGCTACCTCGCTCGCTTGTCTCTGGTAGAGCAAGTCAACCCTCGCGTACGCCTAGTGGAGTCAGCCCTAGTGCCCCTACGATCACGTGCATCATAAAGCCGTGTATTCGTGTCACGTGACTATTGGACGTCACAGAGATCTGCTAAGTCGTTGAACACCCTTCTTACGGTCCAAGTCGGACTCACACCAGTGGCGGCGTTACATTAAGACCAGAATCCTTCCATCGTGGCGTTCACGACTCGAGACCGCTGGACTAACTTCCGAACCTACTCCTCGGAAAGGAGAGGAGACCGCAACGTACCAGTACAATTCCTCGGAGCAGCAAGGTGGAGAGAATACCGAGGAGACACCGGTTATTTCGTCGACTTTGCCGCGGGACCTACCCGGTACCGACCAGTTGAGTTTAACTTTGAGAACGTCTGCTGGGTGGAGATTACGTGGAACCCGATTGACAACAGGTGGGACGCAGTACGACCGGCGGGAAGAAACTTTAACTGCGACATCGACACAAGAGGCCTGCCTAACAGAGAGCAGTGGGGACGCATCGACGGACAACCGGAGGAAGAACCAAGTACCTCAGAACCACGCACTCCCGCACCATCTGAGACAAGCGGAGAAGACGATCAAACGGAAGCAGACGACGACGAAGAATCAGAAGTAGCGGCTATAGCCCACTCAGCTGAGTTATTACACATAACTGCGCCAGAAGTCATCCATGTACGCTCCCCAGCCACAGTTGCAATGGCAACTGTTACACAAGAAGAAACCTTCATCAACGAAGAAGTGCGACGCATTCGAGAGGAAGCCAACGCGATCCTCCTACCTATCCACCCCAGTACGGGACATCGAATGGACGCTGACGAAGCCGCGATATTCCGCGCAGTCGGACCCGATCACCCCGACCCCCCACCGGGTCGAGGAAGTCCACTGCCACCACAACGACCCGGAGGAAACTTTGGAGGAGGACCACCGAGAGGAGGACCACCCGGAGGAGGTTTCCCAGGGCCGCCAGGAGGAGGCGGAGGAGGAGGCATCCCAGGACTGCAACCCGGAGAAGACAAGTTAACGGGCGAGAAACCCACCGTATTCACCGGAGATAGAGCTGACTATGAAGCTTTCCTCACCCAATGGCACCTCTACTGGGCACTCAACGGAGACGCCCCCGTCCTGCGGAACGTATACCGCCGATGCCTTATGTTCCTAGGATACGTGAAAGGACCCGCAGTCAGCAACTGGACCCTAGGGTTCCTCACCTGGCTTAACAACGAAGTAAGAACAGGAAGGGATAGATACGACGAATATCTCTGGGATACCCTAACCGCGGGTTTCTCGGATCGCTTCTCCAACGTCCTGGAGCAAGAGCAAGCTCAAGCCGCCTTAGCCAAGGGCCTCAAAATGATCGGAGATGACATTGACACGTACGTCACCAACTTCGAACAGCTAGCACGGAAGGCTGACTATTGCCTCAACGATCGACAAACGATTGATCGATTCACCGCGGGACTGCCACCCGCATTATTCACCAAGGTGTACGAACTGGACACCCCAAGTACGTTCAACGAGTGGAAAGACGCCACATTAAAACATCAAAAGCAATACATCCACCTCCGGGCGCGACTACACATGTCCAAATCAACACCTTCGCCACGTATAAACCTTCCCCGAAACTATGGATCGCCATGGAACCCCCCGCGCAACCCGCCTCCGAGGTACGATCCAAACGCTATGGATACCTCGGCCGACCGCTCCCGCGCAAGGCTGGCCAATGCCGAAGAAGTCCTTGGAAGGGGAAACGGACAGTATCAAAGGGGAGGAGGGGGAAGGGGGCGAGGAGGCGGACAACGACGCGATATGCGGGAAGTCATCTGCTACAATTGCGGTAACCCGGGTCACTTCTCACGAGACTGTACATGACCTAGGAAACAGCAATATCGACCCCCAAGCCAAAGTCGCGGCGCAGAGACCGACTATTATAGTCAAGAAACACCAAAAGCCCGCGTAGCAAGCACTTCAAACCCACAGGACACAGCCAAAACCTGGCTCGAGGGAGTGCGAGGAGCCACCGACGAAGTAAAAGACCTCATATTCCAAGATTTGTGGAATCAGGAGGGTTTTCGAGACGCCTGAACCCATCGGCCTGGGTGAGGGCAATTAATTGTAACTCTGTAATCATGACTCGCTTCCGATCGCTTCGAATTCCAGTCTTGATTCGTACAAGTTACTCCATGGCCGACATAAAAGGGCTCGTAGATTCGGGCGCCACCGACAACTTCATAAGACCCGCGTTCGCAAAACGCATGGGACTGGGCTTGCAACTCCTAGAGTGTCCAAAGAAAATATGGAACATCGACAATACAGAGAACAAAGCTGGGTCGATCACTCATTTCATCGACCTCGATGTAGAAACCAAAGGAGTTAACAGGATTATGAGATTTCTCGTCACCGATATTGGAGACGAGGACCTAGTACTTGGATATCCCTGGCTAGCCGCCTACGAGCCAAGGATCAGTTGGAAGCACGCCACAATCCACAAAGAAACTCTACCAATAGTCCTTCGATCCATCCACCCCTCAGAGCAACAAACCGTACTCGCAACCGTCATGACCCAAGATGAAGCCGAAGAAGTAGTATTGGACCTGGAAGAGGCGTGTCAAATACGAACAACAGCCACCGAGTTAGCTATCGCAGCTCGACATGAGGGAAAGGTAACCGAAATCCCCGAACCATATCAACGCTTCGCCAAAATCTTCAGTGAAGAAGCCTCACACCGATTTCTGCCGACAAGACCATGGGATCACGCAATCGACTTCAAACCGGGTACACCCGCCAGCATCGACTGTAAAGTATATCCCATGACACAAGAGGAGGATGGCCAACTCAAGACGTGGCTCGACGAACAGCTCAAAATGGGTTACATTCGACCATCGAAATCACCCTACGCCTCATCGTTCTTCTTCATCAAAAAGAAGGACGGTAAACTCCGCCCCGTCCAGGACTACCGACGGATCAACGCCTGTACCATCCGCAATCAATACCCCCTACCACTCATGGCCGAACTCATCAACGATCTAGGCAACGGCCACATCTACACTAAACTCGACGTTCGTTGGGGTTACAACAACATACGCGTAAAAGAAGGAGACGAACCAAAAGCGGCCTTCAAAACGAAATACAGACTCTACGAACCACTAGTGATGTACTTCGGATTGACGAACTCACCCGCCACCTTTCAAGCCATGATGGACGAAATCTGCGCACCCGTTATCCTTAAGCACAAGTTTCTGGGTACCGTCATACGGGTTTACATGGACGATATTGGCATTGCCACGCACGAAACCGCAGGCATGCAGGCTCACATTAACGCGGTCTGCGATATACTCCAAGTGGCATTGGACCACGACCTGTTCTTCAAGCCGGAGAAATGCCTATTCCACCAACCGCGGATGGATTACCTGGGGGTCATCCTTGAAAAGGGGGTGACACGCATGGACCCGGTAAAATTTCGGGCATACGAGACTGGCCCCGCCCCACGAAAGTACGTGATGTACGCTCCTTCCTCGGCTTCTGCAATTTTTACCACCTTTTCATCCGCGGCTTCGCAACACACGCTCGAGCACTGAACCGACTCACCCGCAAAGACACGGACTGGTCCTGGGGAACTGATGAAGAGAAAGCTTTCCAAACGCTTAAGACCCTCGTGACCTCCGAACCCGTATTAGCACACCCCACACTCACCGACCAATTCGAACTGGAAGTCGATGCATCGGGATACGCGGTGGGAGCCGTACTACTGCAAAAGAAAGCTGACGGCAGGAGACACCCCATAGGATACTACTCAGCCACGCTCAACGAAGCCGAACGCAACTACGACATATACGATCTCGAGTTGCTGGCCATAGTAAAGGCCCTGAGGCATTGGCGACCCTATCTGGCAGGTTCACCCCATAAGATCAAAATCTTCTCTGACCACCTCAACCTTACGCACTGGAAGTCACCCCAGAAGATAAGTCGCCAAGTCGCACGAGAAGTACTTGAACTAATGGAATACGACTTCGAAATCCATCACATAAAAGGGACGAACAACGGAAGAGCGGACGCACTATCAAGAAGGCCGGACTACGACCAAGGAGAGCGGGATAACGAAGGAGTAGTAGTCCTCCCCGGAAGAGTGTTTGCCACACGGCAGATTCGAGCTCGACAAGCGACCACTCAAACGACGGAGAACCACCAACAAGACGAAGACAAGATTCGGCCGTGGGTAGACGCTCACAAACTCAAGAAGATTAACGGTGTCTGGTATCGACAAGGAGCCAGAGTGATCACGGGCGGACCAGACGATGTCTGCACTATCATCCGGAATCACCACGACCCACCCGTATACGGACACCCAGGTATCAAACGAACAGCTCGCATTATCGAGCAACACTATTGGTGGCCCCACATGTTGAGACACGTGATGGAATACGTTCAAGGCTGCGCTGAATGCCAACGCCACAAAGTCAACAACCACCCCACAAAAGCACCACTGATACCCATCACGCCAATTCCCGACGCTAAGCCTTTTGAAGTCATAGCCCTCGATTTCATCACTAAACTACCGATCTCCCAGGGCTATGACTCCATCCTCACTATCACGGACCACGACTGCACCAAGGCGTCCATATTCATTCCCTGTATTGAGGAAATAACGGCAGAAGGCACCGCAGCCCTATACATCACTCACGTGTTCAAAAGATTTGGGCTGCCGACTAAAATCATTAGCGATCGCGACCCCAGATTCGCATCCAAGTTCACCCGAGAGCTATGCCGTATTCTGGGAATCCATCAGAACATCTCTACCGCCTATCACCCGCGCACGGATGGCCAGTCCGAAAGGACCAATCAATGGCTCGAGCAGTATCTAAGGTTCTGGACGAACGAGCGGCAAGATAACTGGGCGCGATATCTTCCAATGGCGGAATTCGCACACAACAGCTGGCCACACGAGGCAACCAAAACATCCCCATTTGCACTCATGATGGGATATGACCCGCGCGCTGATTGGATGGATAAGCCATCTCCTATCCCTCAGGTACTCACGCGGTTACAACAATTCCGAGAAGCACGGAGGAATGCCCAGGACCTGATCAAGAAGGCCCAGACGCTCTGGATCAAACACCAAACCACGCCAAGGTATCAAGAAGGAGACCAAGTCTGGTTAGAAGGACGACATCTCCGAACCAATCAGCCGACTGCCAAGCTCGCGGCGCGTCGGCATGGACCCTTCCATGTGATCCAGGTACTATCGCCTGTCAATTACAAATTGGCGCTCCCCACGCAGTGGAGCATTCACCCCGTGTTCCACATTGATTTACTCACACCTTATCGCGAGATGCCGATGCACGGAAAAAACTTCACGCGCCCACCGCTGGATCTGGTAGATGGAGAAGAAGAATACGAAGTCGAACGAATTCTAGACTCACGGCGGTTCGGCAGAAGTAAGAAGCTCCAGTACCTCGTGAAATGGAAGGGATACTCCGACTCGGACAATCAGTGGGTCAACAAGGATGACATATTTGCAGATGAAGCTGTAGCGGAGTTCGAAGATAGCCTGGCCAAGACAGTTATAAGCGAGAACGACAACGCTAAGTTTCCCCCATCTCCTCACACTGGATTCCTCTCTCCTCACACAACAATGTCTCTTTCCTCTACCTCCGCTGCCCCCTCTCTCTCTGCCTTCGGGCTCGGCAACCTCACCGACGAAGAAGTCCGCGGTGCCCTGTCCAACGTCCAGTCCATCGTCGACATCGACAACCCCGAGGAGCCTTCGACCTACTGGCTCCTCGACCCCACCAGGCAACGCCTCAACGCAGCGCCCTTCACAGAAGCCGAAGTGCGTGGGCTTCGTGCAGCTCTCCAACGCGGTGAGAGCCCCCCACTTCGACCTCTCCCTGTACGAGTCCAGTACCGGATCAAAGACGAAGAAGACAGTGCCGACGAAGCGATGGGAGGAGTGGATGAGGACGCGGGACTGGGAGCCCGAGGCGCGTCAGTGGGAGAAATCCCAGCTGCGAGCGGCAGCAATAAGGAGAACGAGGATCCTCTGGCGATGCCAGTGGTTCACCGAGACTCTGAAAGGGCAGTGTACAAGCAAGTCGAGGGAGTCCTGAGGGACTACTACCCAGCTGAGCACCCGTACATCATCACCGCCACCGATTCTGACAACATCCTTGAGACACCATACTCGTGCGACACCACCGGACGCCCACTCTATCGCGGCAGCCTTACCATCGACAGCGACGCAGCGCCCTACCCGGCCGCGCGACTCCGCTACCTCGGCGGCCGCTCACGCCAAGCCCCACACGGCTACAAACACAACCGCGGGGAGGACTTCGTCCACTACCCCATCACCGACGCCGCCAGCAGCACAGCCCAGGCGGCGTACGTCCAGGTCGTCATGAACCCGGACCCCCTCATCCTCGCGCTGGTGGACGACAGCGAGAAGGTGTACTCAAAACCACTGTACGCCGAGCCGCAGGTACGCGAAGCCGGTAAGCCCCACTACCTCGCCGAGGACATGTACGCCTTCGTGGGTGGGCACAGCAACCAGCACCGAGTGGACCGCGCCGTCAATGAGCTGAAGGACGTAAGTCTGAAGGCCAAGCTGCACCGCTACCGCGCCTACAAGCGCGAGGCTGAGAGGATGGAGCAGCGGCTCCATGCCCTGTCCCAGGCGCTCGGTGGAGTACAGGGGGAGGTCAGTCGGAGCAAGTTCAGGCTGGAGATGGCCAATACGTGGGACAGGATTACGGAAGTACAGGAAGGATGGATGGGAGGGGTTGGACCCACTCGGCGACGCGGTCGTCGCAGCTGAAAAGGGGGTGATGTCACGATCCGGTTTGTGGACGCTTACTGTACGGTGATGACTCCCTTAGTAAGTCGTAATTAGTCATGGACTCGCATCAGTCAGCCGTAGTATCACATGTCTGTGGTGGTACTATGACTCATTCCTAGTAGTAGCGGTAGTAGGGTTCGAGCTACTTTAGGGCTGAACACGAGTGCACCCTTGAGTGACCTGCACCCTTGCTCATGAGTATTTTGCATCATTAAAGTGATACCTGGATCCTTATGAGTATTGACTCATGAGTATCAAATACCCATGAGTATACTCATGAGTACTCACAGACCCATAAGTACTTGTAAGTACCTGCAAGTACTTGGGGGGTACTTGTGAGTATGAAGCAGAAAAGTAACAGAAATCATAATATAATCAACCAATATGTCAGTAACCCTCAGACTTTCACAAGTACTTGTAGGACCTGTCACAAGTACTTGTACAAGTACTCATAATTTATGTCAAAATCTATACCTGCACCCTTGGAAAACCCTTGACCAGAAGTACTGTGACTCATGAGTGTGACCCTTCATGAGTATTCCCACGAGTAAACCCATAGCCACCCATGAGTTACCTGCACTCGTGTTCAGCCCTAAGCTACTTACGCTACTAGTCGTTCGGATTCGGGAGGAGCTTCAAAGCTGCCTCGTCACATGTATAAGTAGTACGACACGAAGACCAGAACTCTCCATTCTGGTCTTCTTCAATAGCCATCGCATCTTGCCTCTCCATTCTCTTCATCAGTATCAGCTACCTCGCTCGCTTGTCTCTGGTAGAGCAAGTCGACCCTCGCGTACGCCTAGTGGAGTCAGCCCTAGTGCCCCTACGATCACGTGCATCATAAAGCCGTGTATTCGTGTCACGTGACTATTGGACGTCACAGAGATCTGCTAAGTCGTTGAACACCCTTCTTACGGTCCAAGTCGGACTCACGCCAGTGGCGGCGTTACACGCCATGACAGTGAGGGTTGCCCAGTAACTTTGGTTGCTGGTGATCCCGGCTTATGTTGAAGAGGAGCTTGAATTAGTCACTCTTCCTGTCACTCCAAGAGGCCCCCAAGGTGAGATTACCTTCTACAACTCTATCGCATGCACAGTATCACCCCAAATTTATCACAGGTGCTCTCATTAGTCTATTCTAACACTCTATTCCAACAGATCTGCATGTCATTTACCAAGATTGTTGGGATCTGGTGGTCTGGGTCTTTACTTTTCACGACTACCCTCTCTTGCTTGTTGCACTGTAGTCGGAATTTTTGCTAACTTGGCACATAGAACACCTCCTTGAATACTTTTATTGGTAAGCCTGTTATTTATCTCATGATTTATATTAAGTATGGTGCTGCAGGTCTCACTGGTCCCTATTCCCAGTTCACTTTGGTCAGCACAAGCTATCAACAGAAGTCTATGATGAGCTTCTTGGGATGCTGTCACATGGTGGCATTGGTGAGCAATAAATTAACCTTTTAAGTCACCCTAATAAGACTTTATAGATGTGATGGTATCAAAGACCTCAACACTTTGGCTCAATGATAATCAAATACAGAAAATAATCAGACTTATACAAGATGCCAAAGGTAAGTGTAAAACTGATACACTATTGAAAATTACTAACTTGAGAGCTTAGTGGTTGGTGCTGGTGAAGTGCACTACATAGCAGGTGCTGGTTAGTATTCTCTTAGCTTTTGATCAATTCAGTTTACTGGACCTTTGGCTTAGCAACACTGCTTTCACACTTTGGTATGTAATTTTCTTTAAATCGTATCAATTACTAATGTATATATTTCTCAGCACACTGGAGGTTTATAAACTTCCATGGACAAATAAATGCAAGACTAGACAGGCATAAGGCAATCTACCATGAGCAAGGTCACAGAAGATCTATATTCATCACTTTGCTATCCCCATTGTTTTTTCTTGCCCCTCAGAGGTACTTGGTTGAGCTGGAGGAAGCATGAATAGATGAACACATCCTGGAACCAGTCTGGGAGAGTCTGATAACAAGGATGGTAGATGAATGGGGTGACTTGATTCTCTGGGTAAGAAGCTATTTTATACTTGTTTTTTATCTCTCCTAATTATTATTGTAGTCAACAGTTATGTTCTCAGTCAATGTGGGCCTCCTTGCCATACCTGGTGTGGTTCCATCCAATGGTAATATCTTGGGTAATATAACTACCTCCACAATCTTGTCTGCAACTCCAAGTCAAATCGCGATCTACTTGTCTCTGCTTACTAGTGTGGGAGGTGTCGTAGTTAGCCTCCTTCTAATTCAACATCATCACACACAAAAAGAGGATACTAATTTTGCAGTAAGTCAGATCAACTAGACCTAGGATCTGGTACATGACCTGGATATTGGTCCTAACTCTGAAGCAGGCATGATATCTATACCAGAATGATCATTAATATATCAGCCTAGAGCCAATGGCTGTGGTCTTCAGTCTTCCTTGGGCACTGTTGATGTGGACGTATGGTTTCTCTACTTCTTAAGGATCATTACTCTTGGGCTGATCTCTGAGATTGCTTGACAGGATGGTGGCCATCACCTAATACTCTTGAAAGTTATAACTAGATATAATAACTTACAGATGTTACAATTATCCCAAGACCACTATAATCTTTGTGATATTGGCATAACCTCCCTTACCACTTGGTATCTACAATACATTGCTTTATACAAATTATAATACTCACTCCAAATGACATTTGTTACAACCCAATTTTCACTCTACTGTTACTCTACTATAAATAAATTGTAATATGCATGACCATGCCATGACCATGCACAACCCAGTTACATTTAGAAGTCACAGTTATAAGACCAGTATAGTGACACACTTATCTCATTGTTACATCCAGTGTAAGGTGAAGATATGTACATAGTGTTTCCAATAATGTATAGATAGAATACTCAAGATATATTGAGAATGTATATTACAATTAAGTTATAATTACCAGAGGTTAAGGGAGATCAGGGCAAGGGGGGTCAAAAAAATCATATGGGGTCAGTAAATCTTTCAAGGGGCTGAGCTGAACCACCCCCCAGAACCCCCTAAAAAGGAAATTTTATCCAAATATAGAACCAGGGCAGTTCACCTTTTGCATTTCTGAACATGCTATACACTCACATGCAGCCTTAGTTATTAAATGGTGACATGTCCTCAAACTTGCAAATATTTGTATGAAGTTGTGCATCACACAGAGGCATGCATGATCAAATGGCTCAGGGATGGACAAGGCACACAGGCCAGCAGGTGGCATCACCTATTTGTCCAGGAAGTTGTAATGCTATTATAACTAGTTGTAATCACTACAATATGTTATAATACATATACACCAATGACATATGTGGCTCCTATGTTATAATAGTATATTAACAGGCTTATCTCATCATTACACCCAAGGGTAGTGAATGCCACAACATGCTGATAATGGAGTTACAAATGACATACAATCATGCCACATCACCTAGTATTTGTCCAGGAAGTTGTAATGCTATTATAACTAGTTGTAATCACTACAATATGTTATAATACATATTCACCAATGACATATGTGGCTCCTATGTTATAACAGTATATTAACAGGCTTATCTCATCATTACACCCAAGGCAGTGAATGTCACAATATGCTGGTAATGGGGTTACAAATGATATACAATCATGCTACAACAAGCCATAAGGACTGTAGTGACTTATTTGTCATGCTGGTATTGCATATAATATGGATAGGCCATCAGGAAAATCTCCATTTTTCTTAATAGCACTTAAGTGTGCTTATTTATGCTTATTTATGCTTAACAGCACCTTTAAGCACTGCTAAGCCCAAGGTCACTAAGCACGGCCATGCTTAGACTAAGCCAAGTCGATTCATTAAAAATGACTTAGCCAAGGCTTTTCCTGGCTTATTCTGGACTTGGGGGTGCTTGTGGGGGTGTCAAGCAGAGGTCTAAGGACCAAATTTCTGTGAAGCAAGACAAAGAGTAAGTGACTTAAGCTTGGACTTAAGTTCAATAAGGAGATGAATCACCACACATACAGAAAAACATTAGAAAAACATATTTATTCCATAGAATACAACAGATTAGTACACAATGGAAGTATTTTAGTGCTAGGAATCCCGCCACCGCCGCCATTCCCGCCACGCTGCCACTGCCACGTCACCGTCGTCGTCGCCCTCGCTGCCATTGTTCCTGACTCTGTGTCGTTCCCGCCGCTGCGTCACCGCTGTCGTCGCCATCGCTGCTGTTGTTCCCTGACTCCGTGTCATTCCCACCACTGTGTCACCACCGTCATCCCCCTCCACATCACCGCCACCGTCGCCCTCCATGTCACCGCTGTCGTCACCTTCCGCATTACTGTCCTTGTCGTCCTTGTCACTGTCCTTGTCGCCATCGTAGTGGCAGCACACTGTGTCATTGTGGAGGCCCCTGCGCGCTGTAAGGGGTGGTGATAGCAGCCTGGGTGTGGCGATGAGTCGGAGGCCGCGGCAATGGGTTGGAGGCCACGGCAATGGGTTGGAGGCCGCAGTGATGGGTTGGAGGTGGCGGTGATAGGCTGGAGGTGGTGGTGATGGGTTGGAGGCCGTGGCGACAGATTTGCGTGCTACAAGGCAGAGGCGGCGACGGCAGCTCTGTAACACTTGTGATGAACAAAACAAAACAAAACAAAAAGAAAAAAAAAAAAAAAAAATGTATCTTAAAACTGGGCCGAAGCTAACGTTGTCAGTTGCGGTGGGGTGTGGGGCCAATTGGCGACAGGCAAAGGCATCGTGGTGGGTTGCGTGCCTGCATGGTGCCGTCCATGGAGCCTGTGAGAGGTGGCCAGCGGCAATGGGTGTGATAACTAGAAGAGGGCCGTTGAAAGAATGAAAGAAAATAAAGACAAACACACCAGTTGATGTTGAAGCCTTGGTTGGAATGGGCAATTGTCAACATGTCCTGTCTTGCCTGTGGCACACATTTCCCACACCGCAAATTCAGCCTCTGCCCGACTTTTTTTTTCTTTCTTCTAAGTCGAGTGTGCCCCTGACTGCCACCACCCTCACCACCGCCGCCACTGCCGCACGTGGACAAGCCACGCCACTACACACCACCACCATTGTTGCGATCGGACTCATCGGTACGGACTGCGGGCTCGTGGGGTTCTGACTACCCTAGTATTAGTCAGGGACAGTCGTCTCAGTCAGCCTTAGGGCTGTTATCACATGTATATCTCATCGGACTTGTGACTCGTTCCTAGGATAGTTGTAGTAGGGTTCAAGCTACTATCGCTACTGGGTACCCTACGTTCAGGAGGAGCTTCAAAGCTCCTCGTCAATTGTATAAAAGACTAGTAGTACGAAGACTGAGCTCCCTAGCTTGGTCTTCTTGAATCATCAGTCTAATCCTCGTCTGCCTCCTTCTCTCTCTCTGTCTGCTAGTGCGTCTGGCTCTTGTAGAGCAGATCGCTCAACGACGCATACGCCTGGTGGACTTTGCCCCAGTGCTCGCATTGATCACGTTCCTGCTCAGGACGTGTATCCATATCCGCTAAGTCGTCCTTCGCATATCAAGCCACTCTGTCAACACTCAAGTCGAGCATCATTAGGACGGGCCTAACGTAACATTAAGACCAAGCTACACCCTACAAGAACGACACAGTGGCGCCCACAACCGGCGATCGGTGGGGCTGGAACCAAGTCCAATCGTATATCATCCCCAGTAGAGGAGAACGGAACGTCCCCACGCGCTATTTGAAAGCTGCCAGGTGGAGGACGCACAGAGCAGAGACCGGTTATTTCGTCGACTTCCCCAATCGGCCAAGTCGCTACTACCCAGTTGAGTTCAGCTTCGAGCACACTTGCTGGTGCATACTTGCCACAAACGACGCAGGAATACGAACAGTAGTCCGGCCAACAACGCACGAGTATCGGTGCGACATCCTAGAAAGCGAAGTAGTCCCCCTAGCGAGGGTAGGACCCATCGACGGCGCGATCGTCACAAGCACCACAGAAGAAGGAGACTCTGGGTCAGAACAAAGCGACGAAGAGTCTGAGGAAGACCACCTCTCACAGGTAAACGCAGAGGAACAGGAAGAGCTCACCAACCTAGCAAACTGAGCTGCAGGGATTACGCTTGACGAAGCACCACAAGCTGAGCACATAGTGATTCACCCACCAGACGAGATGACAACCACACAGTTAGAACCAACGTACGCGCTTCAGGCAGACCCCATACAACAACCACACGACGGAGTCCCTGAAGACCTACTCCCTATCCACCCAGACACAGGGCATCGGATGACTGCAGATGACGCAGCTCTGATGAGAGCCATCGGACCCGACGAACCAGACCCTCCCAAAGGAGGAGGGCCACCCGGAAGAGGCCCAGGAAGAGGCTACCCACAGGGAGGAGGAGGTGGAGGACACGGAGGCGGAGGAGGACCACCTGGAGGAGGCGGATTCCCGGGGGTAGGTCCCATCGGCAACCCGCCTCGGTCTTCAGACAGGCTCCAAGGTAACACACCCATGGTCTTCAACGGCGACTGCACCAAGGCCCTGCAGTTCAGGTAGGGCTGAACACGAGTGCAGGTAACTCATGGGTGGCTATGGGTTTACTCGTGGGAATACTCATGAAGGGTCACACTCATGAGTCACAGTACTTCTGGTCAAGGGTTTTCCAAGGGTGCAGGTATAGATTTTGACATAAATTATGAGTACTTGTACAAGTACTTGTGACAGGTCCTACAAGTACTTGTGAAAGTCTGAGGGTTACTGACATATTGGTTGATTATATTATGATTTCTGTTACTTTTCTGCTTCATACTCACAAGTACCCCCAAGTACTTGCAGGTACTTACAAGTACTTATGGGTCTGTGAGTACTCATGAGTATACTCATGGGTATTTGATACTCATGAGTCAATACTCATAAGGATCCAGGTATCACTTTAATGATGCAAAATACTCATGAGCAAGGGTGCAGGTCACTCAAGGGTGCACTCGTGTTCAGCCCTAAGTTCAGGGCGCAGTGGAACCTCTACCAAGGGGTTAACAGCACAAGCGACGTTATGCGCAACTACTACCGCCGATCACTCCTCTTCCTCGGCTACATCCAGGGAGACCTAGTCAACGAGTGGGTAATGTACATGACCGACTGGCTAATGCGCCAGACGGAAGCCGGGTTTCCCGAGCACACTCGACGCCTCTGGGAGGAAACCCTTCGCGCCTTTACCAGAAGGTTCTCAAACACCATGGAGAAGGAGCAAGCACAGGCAGAACTACGCAAAGGGGTCCACATGAAGGACGGAGACATTGACAGCTATGTAGCCACCTTTGAACGCCTCGCTCGACAAGCTGACTACAACCTCGACGCCCCTCAAACGATAGATCTATTCACGGCAGGACTGCCAAAGGGGCTATTCACCAAAGTCTACGAACAATATGAACCCACTACGTTCGAGGCATGGAAACAAGCGGCGATGAAGAAGCAGCAGCAGTATCTACATCTACAGGCACGTCTCAATTCGATAAAACCAGCCACCCCGAAAGCTACCTCGCGTCCTAGTACCTGGGGACCTCCACAGAGCGGGTGGGCACCGAGAAACCTCCCCCACCAGCAAAATCCCAACGCCATGGACACCTCGGCGGATCGAACAAGGGCACGAGGGGCGGAAGCCGAAGGCACTCAAGGAAGACTCGCCGGAGCCGAATACATACTCGGCAACCAGCAGCGGCCACCCTATCTGCCCAGAGGAGGGCCCAGGACGCGGGGCAGAGGAAGAGGGCTCCCCCGAGATGCAAGGGAAGTCATCTGTTATACCTGCAATCAAAAGGGACATTTCAGTCACTACTGCCCACAGAACCGGGATGCTGCGCCAGGTAGCAACAGCCGAAGGTCGGAAACAGACTACTATGCGCAGGAACCAAGGGTCGAAGCACGCACAGTCATGACCCCGCAACAGCAAGCGCAGGAATGGCTCCAGGGAGTGGCTGGAGCCTCGGACGAAGTAAAAGACCTAGTCCTCCAAGATTTATGGGGGAAAGAGGGTTTTCAAAACGCCTAAACCCGTCGGCCTGGGTGAGGGCGCTCCGTTGTAATTCTGTAATCATCACACGCTATCGATCGTTGAGAATCCCAGTTTCCGTTTGAACGAATTACAACATGGCCGAAGTAAAAGCACTAGTGGACTCTGGAGCCACAGATAGCTTCATCAAACCCGCGTTCGCTAAGCGGATGGGGATCGGTCTCCAGGAATTGGAGACCCCCAAAAAGATATGGAACATCGACAACTCAGAAAATAAAGCAGGACTAATCACACACTGCGCAGATCTCGATGTCCAAACCAAAGGAACCCACAAAACAATGAGGTTCCTGCTCACCGACACGGGAAACGAAGACATCGTCCTCGGCTACCCCTGGCTAGCCGCTTACGAACCACAGATTAGCTGGCAACATGCAGTCATCAAAGAAGACGCGTACCCAGTAGTCCTTCGCACCACACACCCCAAGGACCGAGGGGTGACCATCGTGTTCGCCCCCACTGAAGAGTTCAGCAAAGAAGAGAAACGCAATGCGGTACAGCAGCTCTACGACGAATGGGACGCAGTCAAAGCGCGTACCACCGCCACGGATCTAGCCATCGAAGCACAACAGTTCACAGGCACCACCGAAATACCGGAGGAATACAAAAACTTCGCAAGGGTGTTCAGCGAGGAAGAATCCCATCAATTCCCACCTTCGCGACCTTGGGACCATGCAATCGAATTCAAAAAGGATGCGCCTGACGCCATTGACTGTAAGATCTACCCCATGACGCGCGACGAAGACGAAGCCCTCCGGGTATTCCTGGACGAACAACTAGCGAAGGGATACATCCGTCCATCAAAGTCCCCCTACGCCTCACCCTTCTTCTTTGTCAAGAAGAAGGACGGAAAGCTCCGACCCGTCCAGGACTACCGAAGGATCAACTCGTTCACAGTGCGTAACCAATACCCCCTCCCGCTCATCCAAGAACTTATCACGGACCTGGGGAACGCGGACATCTACACTAAACTCGACGTCCGCTGGGGGTATAACAACGTCCGCATCAAACACGGCGACGAGCACAAGGCCGCCTTCAAGACCCGCCGCGGGTTCTTCGAACCGCGGGTCATGTTCTTCGGCCTCACAAACTCGCCGCCCTACCTTCCAGGAGATGATGGACTACCTCTGCGCCCCCGCCATCCTTAAGCACGAACCGCTAGGGACCACCATTCGGGTGTACATGGACGACATCGGCATCGCCTCTCGCAGCGGCATGGCGGGCCATATCGCAGCCGTACGTGACATACTCCAAATCGCAAATGGACAATGATCTGTTCTTCAAGCCAGAGAAGTGCGTCTTCGGCGCCCCGGCGATCGATTACCTGGGGGTAATCCTTGAGAAGGGGGTGACTCGCATGGACCCTGTCAAGGTCGCCGGTATTCGCAACTGGCCAACGCCCACCACGGTCAAGCAGGTCCGATCTTTCCTTGGCTTCTGCAACTTCTACCGCCTCTTTATCAAAGGCTTCGCCACACACGCACGCCCACTGAACAGACTGACGAGGAAGGACACGGAAGTGGCAGTGGGGACAAGCCGAGACAGACGCCTTCGAGAAGCTCAAAACACTGGTTACAAGCGAGCCTGTACTGGCACACCCGGACCCCAAGGAACAATTCGAAATGGAGGTAGACGCATCAGGCTTCGCAGTGGGCGCTGTACTCCTCCAACGCAAAGGAAGACGGCAAACGACACCCCATAGGCTACTACTCGGCGACATTGAACGAAGCAGAACGCAACTACGACATCTACGACCTGGAACTGCTGGCCATCGTCAAAGCCTTCCGCCACTGGAGACCCCTACTCGCGGGCTTCACCACACAAAACCAAAGTGTTCTCCGACCATCTCAACCTGCAATACTGGAGGTCGCCACAGAGGATAAGCAGACGCATCGCAAGGGAAGTACTAGAACTATCCGAATACGACTTTGAGATTCACCACATCAAAGGTACGGCCAACGGAAGGGCAGACGCACTCTCCCGACGACCAGACTACGACCAAGGAGACAACGACAACAGGGACGTGACCGTCCTCCCCGACGCGCTCTTCGTACGAGCTACACAAGTCGAGACGATTATGCCAAACACCCTGACAATCGGACCTGGGGAGATGGAACGACCAGACGCGGTGTACCAACAAGACGAGAACTACCTTCGCCCATGGGTAAATGCACATCGGCTGAAGAAGATCGAAGGCACTTGGTACAAAGAAGGGAGACGAGTGGTGACAGGCGGATTATATGACAAGAGAAGTATCATTTCCGCTCACCATACACCGCCGGTCTATGGACATCCAGGCATTAACAAAACCGCGCAGTTGGTAGGACGATCCTACTGGTGGCCGAACCTTATCCAAGACGTGCTGGACTATGTCAAGGGATGCGCTGATTGTCAACGACACAAGGCGAACAGTCGACCAACCCGAGCACCACTGTCCCCGATCTACCCGAATCCTGAAGCACTCCCCTTTGAAACCATCGCACTGGACTTCATCACCAAACTCCCCCAGTCACAAGGGTTCGACTCAATCCTCACCATCACGGATCACGACTGCACCAAAGCGGCTGTCTTCATCCCCTGCCAAGAGGAGATCACAGCGGAGGGAACCGCTGCCTTATACGCTAAGCACGTCTTCTTACGATTCGGACTTCCCTCCAAGGTGATCAGCGACAGGGATCCCACGCTTTGCGTCCCGGTTCACAAGGGAACTGTGTAAGATTCTAGGGATTTCGCAGAACGTCTCCACCGCCTACCACCCCCGGACGGACGGACAGTCTGAACGGACCAACCAGTGGCTCGAGCAATACCTCCGCTTCTGGACTAATGAGCGGCAAGATAACTGGGCGGCATACCTCCCTATAGCGGAATTCACGCACAACAACTGGCCCCATGAGACCACAAGGAAGTCCCCCTTTTACCTCCTAATGGGGTACAACCCACGCGCTGATTGGATCGATAGGCCATCGCCCATTCCCCAAGTGGCGCTGAGAATAGATCAATTCCAGGAAGCTAGAGCGCAGGCCAAGGCGCTCCTCATCAAGGCACAAAAGTCATGGGTTAAGCACAAAGATACGCCCAGATACCAAGAGGGCGACCTTGTTTGGCTCGAAGGACGTCACCTGCGCACCAACCAGCCAACCGCCAAACTTGCGCCCAAAAGACATGGCCCCTTTCGGGTCGCTCAGGTGATGTCCCCAGTCAACTACCGCCTCGAACTTCCCACGCAGTGGAGCATCCACCCGGTGTTCCACACCGATCTTCTCACCAGATATCACGAGACAGTAACACATGGGCCTAACTACCAGCGCCCACCACAGGATCTAGTAGACGGAGAAGAGGAATACGAGGTCGAGAAGATTCTAGACTCGCGAAGGTTCGGAAGAACGCGGAAGCTCCAATACCTCGTGAAATGGAAGGGGTACCCCGACTCGGAGAATCAGTGGGTCGACCGGAGCGAAGTATTTGCCGACCAGGCCATCGAAGACTTCAAAGCGCTGAACCCCACACGGGAAACACATATAGAGGGCTTCGCTGCGAGCTAAGTCTCCCAGCAACTCCTGCTACCATCTCTCATCCTGTCTATCCCTCCGCAATGTCTTCGTGCTCGCTCCCCTCTCAGACCACCATCGACACCGTCACCCAGGCCTTGGGTCACCACCCATGGGCCGCCACCCGCGAGGACGCCATCGCCGTCCTCCGCGCCTTCCCGATCCCACCATCCGGAGGGACCACCGACTCCCCGAAGCGCAGCCTCTTACCTGCCGAGGCGGTCACCGAAGAAGAAGAGCACGCCATACTCGAGGGCCAGGCCACAAATAGCCTCGTTCCATACCTTGACGGACACTGGTGACGCTGAACCTGTCGAGGTACCACCGGAGTTCGGGGCCCTGTACGACCATGGAAGGAGGTGGTGAAGGAAATGGAGGTACGAGCAGCTGAGGAGAGCACAACGGAACAGCAGGAGTTGAGGCATCGGCGGCTCCTGATGCGGACTATGGGTTGGCCGGGAGGAGATGCCGACGACTACCCAGCTACGCACCCCCTCATTCGCTCCACCACAGACACTGACGACCCACGCGAGACCCCCTACTCCCTCAACACCGACGGCTCCCCCATGTACAAGCGGGACTCGGAGTCATGGCCCTGCCACCCATCAACCCCTCGTCACCATCAACAACGCGTCCCACTGGCTTCAAGGCCAATCAGGGGACGGATTACATACCGTTCCGCATTGTCTCCCCCGAGGGGTTGAGCGCGAGGCCCGCTACGTCCCAGGTGATCAGGGGGCCGGACCCCTGGTCGTGGCATCATCGACGGTCGACAAGGTCTACGCGCGCCCCCTTTACGCCGCTCCCGCTTTCCACTACGGCGGGAGGGAGCCCATCTACCCAACACGACATGGTCCTCTTCACCGAGGCCTTCGAAAAGACCGGGCCGCGTCGACCGCTGCCTCGACGC
>JAKELH010000391.1:0-72208 GCA_021525015.1 Lactarius pseudohatsudake
ATGAAGACAGGGACGAGTGTGAGCCAGGGACGCCGCGGAAGCCATTGCATCAGGTGTTGTACAGGTGACCAGGGCTCAGAGTCCTTAGAAATGGAACGGCGGGCAGGTGGGCTTAAGGCGGCAGGATGTGAACTTTGCCTCACAGAAGATTGCTCGCGCCGGAGTTGTCTTCGTCGCCGAAGGAGAACCACTCAGTTTCATCCCAAGCAAGCTCCATTTTTTAGAAGGGTTTTCAACACGCAGGAGCAGAAGGCGTAGCCCTGGTGGTCACCGTGCGAGGTATAAGGAGGCGGCGAGAGAGGCTTTGACACGATGGGTGGCGGTAGCAACCAAAGGTGGGACAAACCGATTGGGCTCGTTATCGTCTGCCCGAGTCGATTCTTCTGTGGAAATTCCTTCGACAGGAAACAATGTACCCTGCCGAGGATTGTGGCGGAGAACGATACGTTGACAAGTCTTTCGGTAGCGGAGGAAACAGGTGGTACGTCTTGTCCAGCTTCTGGTTGTTCATTAGATGCTGCGAGAGACGCAACACGGTCTTTCAAGAAGGCTACATCTCCCGATTGCGATGCATCACTGCCAACGCTATTGCGCCTAGCCTTGCTCGTGGAATGGCGTCCGGATTGTGCCGAAATTGAGGTAAGGCTTGTACCCGCTGACATAGACCCCAGAGTCCCTGGAACTTGTAGTCGGCGTACTGGTGTATGTGGTCGACGAGGCGGAACCGCGCTTGGCGGTGTAGCTGAGCCGTACGCTTGCGGAGGACTTCTTTATAGGAGGTTTGTCCTGCGCTGGCGAGCTGAGCTGCGTCTCGTCGCTACTTCCAAACACGCTCCCTGCCTGTTCTAAAGTGTCAACAAAGTCACCGAATCCAACTCCCTGACGTGTAGCGCTTGGAGTTTGGTCCTTATCTTTAGTCGACGAAGTACTATCCCGGATGTGCGCCGAGCTTCTACGACTCGTTTTCCCGCTGTCTGAGCCCATCCCCTCCCATTGTTGCCCTGACTTTGCTGGTGTGCTAGGTCGACTCGAGCGAAGACTACCCACACTCAGACGCACGCGGGCACTAGACTTACTAGATATTCCGTCAAGTTTACGAAGTGCTTCAGCAGTCGCTTGATCATCGAGATCGGACCATCCCTCTTGTGTGCCTCTGAGTAACGAATGTGCGACATTTGGTGTGTGGACGTTCGGCGCCTCTTTCTGAGAAGCGGCAGACGCGGGGGCGCCAACAGCACCATTGCTGCCTACATGACGCAAGAATTGTTGAATGGATGAAGTGGAAGGAGAGGGAGGTAAATGAGAGAAGTCGTTCGCGTGAACACGGCGCGAATGAAGCTGTTCCCCATGACTTGAGGAAGAAGAACTCGCCGAAGTGTGTCGAGAATGACGCTCCCTAGCCACGCTCCCGCTCGTCGAGATACTTTCTTTGCGACGCTCCCGGGGCCTGTCCCTCGAGGACGAAGGAAGTCCAACACCCAGACTATGGTGCTTCCGCGCCGAAGCGCGTTCCTCTTTGACGTCGTCAAGGACAGAGCCGGAGGGGGTCCTCTGATGCTTTGTGATGAGCGAGCCGGCCTGATCCCGTTCAAACTCGTCGGACGTGCGTTTCCTTGCTTTGTTCAAGAGTGGCGCGAAGGATATTGGAGGTGGATCATTAAAGGGAAAGTTTTGCACTGCGGGATGAGTCAGGGTAAGAGGTCTAGAGAATTGAGTCCGTGGGTAGAGAATTTCTTCTCCGCCGCTCTCTTCAGTAACAGAAGGCCGAGCACGAATCATCCGTGGAATGGACTTGAATTCGGAAGGCTGTTGAATGCGCGATCAACTACTGAATGGAGGATACACCCAGAAAGAGAAAAAAGATGTACTTCATCTCGTTCTTCGTCCTCTTCACCGTCGATGGCCTCTATGGTCCAGGGGCTGTCCGAATCGATCTCTTCAGGTTCTTCAGGGAGAGGTGGGTCCAACTCGTCTTGGTCTAAGCCATGAGCGTCGTCGTCACGACTTGCAACCGTTCGCGTCCAGCGAGGGGTCGCGAGCTCGCCTAGACCATGGAGAACCCGTCGATCAATCTTAGAGGGATCCCGGTGAGGTGTGACAGGATCATGTGTAGCTGGACGTGTTTCCGGAGTCTTGCTCAGATTGGGAGGGTCCGGGAGAGGGGGTATGGGTGAACCAGATGGGGAATGTGCGCTGAAGTAGTATGGATCAAGGGACGACGTGGCAGAGGTTGAGCGAGAGGGGAGGTGTGCATGAAGGTCATCATTGGGCTGATCGTGATGTAACTGGGACAGGATGAGGGGGTAAGATGAGATCTTCAGAGTGCAGACATTACCTGTTCAACATGGGACTTGGTGGTGTCTTCCGCAGACGGACGACGATCGGGTAAATGTGACGGGGAAGTGGGTGTATTAGGAATCTCAAGAGCAGGAGGCCGGTCCTTTCGCTTCGGTGGACTCTTGTCATGAGCGAGCAGAGGGGAATGAGGTGGGGGTGAGGACATGGAAGCTAATGAAAGACGAAAGGAGGGCGGAAGAACGGCAGAGCGACGTAGAGAGACAAAAAAGAAAAGAAAAAACCGTAAAAAAAAACTAAATGATTCGAATCGTTGGTACCGTGTTGGAGTCGATTGTGATAGATAGAGCGAGCACTATGGCGAGCTCGACGAAACGGGCTGCAGCCAAGAGCGTGTCCGACGTGGATGGCCCGCAAGTGCGCCCCAGGACACAGCCCTCGTGTCGAATATTTGTTCCTATTTGGTTACCAATTAATAATAAAGATTTATTATTATTCCGTCGTTGGTCAGGTGTGGTCGACTATGCCCCTATCACGAGAAACATTTTTAGTTCAGTCGGAGATGAACCGGTGTTTGCTCCACAGCCATGTTCCTGGACTCCAGCTCATATTGAGCTGAGAAGATAAAGGGAGCCCCGGAGGTCGAGTTGTAACCCCGCGTTTTCGCCCTTTCCGCCTCTCCGCTGTTCTCTTCAATCAATCCCCGCAATCTCAGCGAACCGACATCCTCTGTACGTCCTTTCCCCTCCGTTGCCATCTATCGTTTCTTGTATTTGGGGGTTCTCCCCATCAAACAGCCATGTTTTACTTCTTTCCTTGTCTCCTATTCCCGATTTTTCTTCCCACCCTCCCTTTATTCTTCTCCTTACCGGCGCTAGGGGCCGCTCACCTTTCAGATGTAACACACATCTGAGAGTGCACACGGCATTGGTGCCACGTGCCTCTGCCGTTGACCCGATGTTCAATAGCCCGCTGCCCCTTCCTCTCTTCCCTACCGCCACATCCTCCGCTCGTCCGCCCGCTCACCCTCCCTCCCCTCTTCCCTCAGCTATGGCTTCCGTCCGTACTCATTCCGACGACGACCGAATTGATCAATCCCCCGAATCCGTTTCCGACTCTGTCCAGTCTCAGTTGACCATCCATTCCGTGCCTTATACCGGTCTGCCAATGCACATGTACCCGTTTGCCCCCGGTGTGGTCAGCACCTCCCAGCCTCAGATTCGCTCCAAGCGTCGTCAAGTCAAGAACGCCTGTACGAACTGTCAAAAGGCATGCAAGAAGTGCGACGATGCGCGCCCCTGCCTCCGCTGCGTCAAGTACGGTATCGGCGAAGAGTGCGTCGATTCTCAGCGCAAGGAAAGAAAAAAGGGTATCAAGAGAGGCCCTTACAAGAAGCGCGATGGAAAGAGTGAGCTCTCATTAAGCATTTATCTCGCTTATCGACACGTGTAATCTTACCTTTCCCTCCAACTGGTCGCGCAACTTCTGCCGGCGAGACTCAACCCGACCCAGCGCCGCCGCCAACGATGGGTATGCCTCTTCACGGTGTCCCTACGGCTGGTGGGACCCCGCCAGGTACCTCGTTTATGGGGCCGATCGGATACCCGCTTCCGATCTATGGGCAGTATCCTCATCCTCCTATTCCAACTGCGCATAAGCCCGGTGAGGCCTCCCCTTACCATCCCTACTACATGCCGATGCAGCCTCCGTCGGGTCAGGAGCATGAGGGCCCAGGCTACCTTCCCCATCATCCTCAGTATTACCCAGGACCATACCTCCCCTATGGCACCGTGCCGTATCCTACTCCTTATATTGTACCGCACCACCGCCCTGATATGCCGGTTATGATACAGCCTCATGCCCAGTACCCTGGATATCTTCCGAATGGTCACCATATGCCCTACTCCAAACCGCCATCTGCCGGTAACGCAGGAGTTGACGTCACTGGTGTGAACGGCGGCACCAGGAGAGAAGACCATGCGGACGGTCGTGAGGGACTTGCGGGTATAGAAGGGCGAAGCACGTAGGCAACGCCTGAAAGTCTTGTAAGATATCCTCCTTTGTATTTGTATTCCACAAATTCTTACGGACACAATGTCTCTGCCTCCACTTTTATGATCTTTACTCACCCCATAGTAATGGTTGGTTTTTCTAATTCAGTGTCTATATTTCATTGTATGCACCCAGAACTGTGAGAATCTGAGAATGGGATCACCGGACCCGGACCGAAAGGACATGTGTTGGTAGAGACCCATTGTCTGGAGACCCGTAGTCACGCTGGTCTAGGACATAATAGGCGGATGTGCTCAGACGAGGCGAATTACGCTGCCGGCAGTAGGAGCGGCAAAGGTTACTCAAAAGGTTCCAATACGGTGGACTGGTGGGGACCTGGTGACGTTCTCGTCGTCAATGGCAGGGCCATGTACCAGTCCATCAAACCACGCGGGCACCTCGCGGAATTCCTGTAAGCTCCGCTTCGAGGTACCGTACTGGTTTCCTGCAATCCGGACTTTGGCCTGGAGCCCTTTCGGCTCCCCATCTTCGCCTACCCCCAAATCTTAAAGCGGAGATGTGCGATTGGAGCGGCTCCTTCCTCCGCCCATGATATAATGTAGTCAGCGTAAGGCGCGGGAAGCTCGCGTGCATGGTGTCCAGACATCATCTAGACACATGTCTTACGTGCATTCGGAACATCAGCTGGACGGGGTGTGCAAAGCGCGCAACCGGCGCACATCGGCTAAACTCTAAGTTCTGTACAGTACATCACGGAGCGTTTGTAAGACCGTCCGTTGGGCGGGCTTTCCTTGTGTAGTGTATGTAATTAATTAATTTTCTTTCTTTTACGCACCAGCGGGAACACTCGGGCCAGCATTGGGTAAACAATGTTGCGACTAGGAGGCGCGCAACGAGGGTAATCAAGACGGTAACACCTAAACGCACGATTGTGCTATTCACCAGGTACATAACACGATGTTGCCTTGCGCTCGCTTACAATAACGAGAATAGAACATTGCTTCGCACTGTCACACATGTGGGAAGGAGCTCCAGAATGTGGGCTCCAGAATTCTATATCCCAGGTCAGAGCAGGAAGGTCCCAGCTTCCGTAAGTAAAAACGTAGCACTGAATACCATACACTCCGAGTGACGCCAGAACTTCTCCACGGAGACTCCCTGGTGGCGCTCGCAGAGCGATAACTGTCCATGGACGTGCAGATGACTATCTAAGAGCAAGGATATCAAAACAGAACGATCAGGTTACGACACACTGCCGCTGTCGCGCGATCTTCCCCCATTTGCCCTTCATGCTCTCCCGTAGTGCAAGCGCAAACACCTCTTGTACACCACTGCCTGTCTTCGCGGAGCATTCGATATACTTGGCACCGATTTCCTGCGCGACCTCCGCGCCCTGCTCTGGCGTGACGGGCTTCTGACCCTGTGCGCCAAGCATGCGACGTGTGTTGTCGTCCCGACGCAAGTCCGTCTTGGTCGCGACGAGGATAAGTGGTGTGCCCTCGCAGAAGTGGGCCACCTCAGGGTACCACTTGCGCTGCATCAGACACGAACCACAAAGCTAAGCTGAGCGCGCACCTTGTCCTGGACGTTCGCGAGGCTCACGGGGAAGTCGACGGAAAACACGATGAGAATGACGTGGCTTTCTGGATAGCTCAACGGCCGCAGACGGTCGTACTCCTCCTGCCCTGCCGTGTCCCACAACGCAATCTCGATGATTTTGCCGTCGAACTGTCGGTTTGTCACATAGTTCTCAAACACGGTGGGGATGTACGCCTGGTTCGGTGAGCCGCCGCCTCGTACAAGGTGCTGCACAGAGACGTACCTCTGGAAACCTATTCTGTGCATACACGATCAACAGGCACGTCTTCCCACACCCACCTGTGCAGTGTTCCCAGATAGGTGAGAGAGCAGCTGACAAGAGGGTCTAGACTCACCATCCCCCACTACGACGATCTTTCTCTTCATGTCAGGTCTTTCGTTAGGCCCGAGCTCATAATGGCTACTCATGTTGAGTAGTCAAGATATGATTAGTGCTAATGTATACACTGGCAGTCAGACCTTGCCTTACAATAGACAAAGTGGATACTCACAGAGAAAGACGACGAGAAAATTGAGTGCACCAGCAAGCAGCAAGGAATTTCAAGAGACGAAGTATGAGTCAGATGGAGATATATCAGTATCGAATATTGTGTGCAATTGACGCAGTCGAGGATACGACGTGGTTCAGCCACAGACGATGCGACCGCCGGCCCGTCACTCACCGGTCGGTCTCTTTAGCATGAGGTAGCACGGGTCCCTTCTGGACGACCATGTCATGATCGCGAAATGGTCCACCTTCTGGCCCATCGAAGACTTCGGGAAAAGTGGATACTGCTACGGCTGGGTAAACTCTAGAGTGATATGCGTAGCCGGTGTGCTTCGGGTTGGGTCACTTGGTAAGACTTCGCACTATTTGTGGAGCACTTAATGAATATCGATACACAGAACACGCAAATGCCCTCTTAGATGACTTTCTCAGTGAGAATCCTCGGTTCACAGAAGTGTCTTCCACAGATGATCCGGTGATACTGGGAGAATGCTCGTTCAGCTCGTCAAGCTATACCCCTAGCATCCAATTTCTTCGTGGGGTGGGGCCACCCTCGTCTACGTATGTCTCGATCCGTCCGCATGCTGGTTCGAGGCTTACTTCGATCCAGAACCGGACCCTCATATACCATCGTGACATACCGCAGGACCGCACTAGGTTCCGCCCGCTTCCATACTCCTGAAGACATCGTTTCGCGCCGCAATGTTGCTATTCCAGACAGCCACCCAATCTTCGATATAATCGGACTGGACACAACGGCGCTCGCACAGGTCCGCTTCTTTGAGCACGTGGCCGGTGACATGTTGACCGCCTGTAATTGTAGCTGAACGCAGCCTATCGCCTGCACTCCTTACTGAATCTCCCTGGTTCGTGGTTGGCGAATTTCAAGCTCCTGGACAAAGTTGCACGCAACGTACATGACATATGTGCCGGCCGTCCGGAGCGCGCATGCCCATATTTGTCCTCGGGTCCCAGGACTATTCTCAGGCTGATAGAGGGGTTTCTTCGGCAATGCCTTCCATGGGTGGCGCTTGGGAGAGTGTACTCAAAATTGCGTGAGCGCCACCCCATTCAGGTAGTCTTCTCGACCCCTAATCTTCGCGCCAGTTGACCAATTATGGGCGCGATCAAGCCTGGTGCAAGGTCTGGTTTCGTATCCGAGGCTATCTTATGTCTATGGAAAGCTAGAAACGTCCGCAGAATACGTTCGGTGAGCGTCTTTAATGACGCCCCTATAATCCCGTTTCAACAGGTCTCCTGTAGCTTCAATAACGCTATCTGGCTCGTGATGAACGACGTGATACTGGGTAGTGTTGTTGGGGCGTTTGTATGTGATAATCGTGAGGTCATTGGTACTTCGTTACACGATTGGCTCAAGGTTTGTCCCTTTATCCCCTGATAGACGCCCTTCGGGATGATAATCAATGACGTAGACCATCTTTATCGACTTCACGCGTGATGCACTACTCTGGTTGGATAACTGGCCTGAGGGCCTTAAGTTGAATACGGAGCTGAGCTTCTTCCTCTTACACGTGTTCTTGGGAGTGTTGGAGTTGTGGGCTTGTGAGTGCATTCAACACTTTGGTTACCTACGAAGTTAAGTTTTACGCCGCCGCCAGATATTTTACGTTCGCTGTCTCCTCATTTTCCCATGATGGTTTACGCGATTGGCCTTTCTGGGTACGGAGGTCTGACCGTTCCATTGTCACTATTCTTGGACCTGTTCAACGCCCTTACCTTACATGTCTCATTGAGCTACCTCGTATTGAAAAGGGCACTATCGTACCAGACATTTGCCTTGCGCTCATTATGGAACTTATTCAGAGGTCAGCGCCGATTACTCCGAATCCAATAATTATTCACAGGGGTTGTAGGAAAACGGTTTAATGTCCTCCATCGGCGCACCGATTCTTGGCACTACGAAGTGGATCAACTCATCCTTGGGACGCTCTTGTTCACGTTATTCACGTTCAGCCTTCCTACCTTATTGACTTATGCGCTCCTCTTCTCCTTGGTACGGAATTCTTGGTGTCGAGATTAACAATGGGGCTCACCTCAACTCGCGCCCGTAGATGAGATCGGGCGTTGTCATGACCTGCGGCGCTATGAGTATTGCCACTGATTTGATGAACCAGTTCCCACTATTCCCATTACTACTCAGAATCAAGGACCCAAGAAGATTACCCGGTCTGTATTTGCGGTCCATGTGTGTCCTCTATGAGTCGACTGACCTTCTTTTTGGATAGGGACCGTGTATTTCCGAATGATGGGCGACACGCTTGTGCTCGAGGTACGTGAATGTTCTCTCAGGGATCGAGATGCAGCCAGCATAACTGTCTGCCACAGGTACAGACTGTGTCCATTTTTACTGTTTTCATGGAATATGTGTCTTCATGCAGGCACCAGATAGGCTTTTAAAAAACTTGGACTTCATTGGAAGTAGTTATGATCCTCAATTGCTCTAGCATCAAGGAGCCCATGATGCAAATATTTGTGATAGATTCAGTAGAACCCATGTGCAAAATTGGTGTGCACATTGGCAAAACCCATGTGGGCCCATCATAGGTATATAGCCGGAGGAAGCGAAATGGACAGGAGGGTGCGAGAATGGGCAGCCAAACAGTGTTCCTGCCTGTACTTGTGAGAAACTGTCAGTGAATGGTGACTGAGCAAGCATGAAAGAGCACACAACAGCTCCTGACACAAACAGAGCAAGAACGTGAAAGGCAGAGAGATGCGGAGCAACGCAATAGGGGTAGCCCAACGCAATAGGGACAGGAGCCAATGTGAGGAGCCAAAATGTGTGTCAGCATTCTATGTGTCAGCAAACTCAAAATATGTGTCAGCAAAAGCATCGTCTATGCTTTATATATTGTATAGATGCATGGGTCCACAGTTAGCTGCCTAGACATGTTGTTACATTCCTTCCAGACATATGATCTGACTTGGATCTGAATCATCTGAGTTGCCTGTTTGCTGCTTTAGGATGTCAAGGATCAGAATGGGAGAACAGTGAGTTGGCAAAGCGGCACAACTGGACCACTGGTAGTGGACGGCCTCACTCAAGGGCAACCTGAGGGCAAATAAGGAAGAGGAAGGGAATTGGTGGTAAACGACCAGCTACTGCTTTAAGGAGGGATCAAGGCTTTACAATACACCCTAGGCCAAACTCTGGTGAGGGGAAGGTATTACACAAGATATCAAAGCTACCAAGTCCTTGCACAGGAGGCGCACTACTTATACACAAGAGGGAGAGCTTTGAAGCTCAGTCTCAAAGCTGAATCCTAATACACAGCCACAAATCCTAATATGAGAAGCCAATGGCAATAAGGCACATGGTGTGAGTCAGTGATAAGACTCCATGATCTGGAACACGATTTGCACAAGTCAGAGATAAGGGCCATGAGGTGTCCCACAGTAAAGTCCACATCAGAAACAAGGCACAACCCAGGGACAGATTCATCTGGGCTCTTCTAGATGATACAAGGCAGGTCACATGTGAGGCATCAGCATTCTCATGAGTCGAATACATGCTCATCTCGAAAGCGACCGGTGAGTCTCCGAGTAATCATATATCGAGACTTACCAATCATGCTAGACTGCCAATATGCTCGAGTCGATCACTAGTGGTGAAGAATTCAGTTTCCAAGATGTAGAAGACAAGGGACCTGACTTGCCTGGTTCTTCTGATGGCCCACTTGTGCCCACTCCCCCTGTTTGTCAATCAGCCAAGCCATCTAAGGCCCTCGACGTCCTCCATTTTTCATTGAAATACCCACCAATGATGGGAAAATACAGAGAGTCTGCAGTCTTTGCCAGTGAGTGCGCTGATCTGCCTCCTAACACCAACACAGTGAGACTTATGGCGACGACAAGAACAAGCTCACTAAGGATGTACCTCACTACTTTTACACAAAGAGCACCGGGACCTCAAATCTCCACTGCCACCTCCGCCTCATGCATCAGGATGATTACGATCAGGCAGTCGTCAAGAACAAGTAGCCATACCCATTATCGACCCAATTGAATGTTGCGTCAGCCCATCAGGACCACACGCTATGTGACCCCAACCTACCACCACTTTCTCCATCCTTGTTCTTGGAACATCTTGTTTGTTTCATTGTCGCAGATGATCAGGTGAGCCTCTTCACTGTGTATCCACTCCTCTCTCATCATGTCTATCTTAGTCGGTCCGTATTATCAAATGCCCCAAGTTCAGACAGTTGTTGATGGTCCTCTGTGAGACTCTCGTTGATGCTGACATCCCTAAGTGTGATAAGATGCAGGAGGCTGTGATGAGTCATTGGAAGAAGTCGTTCAAGGGTCTCAAACTCGATCTTTCTGTAGTTTGAGTACCTTTTTTTATTGCTACTCACTGACTTCAAATAATAGAAAGCCTGCGGTCGAATTAGTTTTACCGCTGACACTTGGTCAAACTCAAACCTGGCTGCGTACTTAGCACTGACTGCCCATTGGATTTTGCTTGATGAGTCAAGTGGACGCCTCACACTCAAGGCTGTGCTCATAGGTTTTCATTGTCTCAAGATGAAGCAAGGATGATTTGACACCTCACAGATCGGGCTGATGTTACACTCAAGGTGCAGTTTCTTTCTTTTTTTTTACAGTGGTTCAGGGTCTAACAAGGAGTTAGATTGGTCACATAATACTTGACAATGCCGAGAATAATGCGGTGGCAATGTGAGAGCTAGAAGCTCTACTCAGACAATGCAAGACGGCTGTTGCCATCGACTTCAATCACCTGAATCATTGTATCCGATGCTACACACACATTGTTAACATCTGTTCTTCTCATGTTATCACCTCCATGTCTTCTGCTCCTGAAATATATCTCACTGGGATCAAATGTTTTTCTGCAAAGGACCAGTCAAACGGCGCAGTTCACGACGACTCCGATGATGAATCAGATGATGGTCATGTTGATTTTTCTTGTGAAATTGGTGAGTTGAGACTGGCTGACGACTACTACGATGGCAGCAATGCAAAACTCAAAACCTGGTTTGTGGGCATCAGACGCAACCCTCTCAAGCACGCTCAGAGGGTCGTCCCCCTCTTTTGTGCATCAGACAAACGCAAGCGAGACTTTTTCCAGCATATCCACGATGGGAACAAGAATGTGTGGTTCGCCAGCAAAGTCAATGGTGAGTGCGTTCGTGTCCAGGTCACAACGAAAGAACTTCTGAGGGATGTAAAAACAAGGTGGGATTCGACATACAAAATGTTGGAACGTCTAAGAAAACTTTGACCAGTTTGTCATCTCGCTGACTGGAGTATGGATACTAATTATATTACACACAGGCCATCAACATGTTTTTTGACACTAAGTTACATGAACATATTTCCTGTAAGTTGTCGGAATCTGACTGGGATATCTTGGAAGGTTTGGAAGTGGTCTTGAGGGTGAGTCGGTTGATTGCCCAGGCCTGGTACTCATTGCGACGCAGGTTCCCCACAAATTCCAACAAATCATGTTGTCCAAGTCAACGCCAGTCTTGTTGTTCGCTATCGCCAGCTTTGAAATGCTCATGACTGAGTGGGAAAAACTCAGGGAGCAACACACCATCCTTAGGCCCTGGACGGACATCGCCTTGCACTGGGTGACCAAATATTATATTTGAATGGACAATACAGATGCATACATCGTTACTATGTGTAAGTCATAAATATGACTACTCTGTCACCGCCCTTAATCCCTCCAGTCCTCAATCCTACTGTACACCTCTCGTGGATTGAATCTGAGTGGGAAACCACATTTATCAAGGATGCGAAGAAAACAATCAAGAAGAGTGTAAGCACGATATTTGGCCCTCTTACACACCCTTCTCCCAACTGTCTATTGTGCAGATGACCCGTTACCATGACCAAAGACTTTCGACGGCTGTGACCACAGCACCCAGCAACCCTGTCCACCCTGCTCCAGTCACTAGATATGAAGCGTCTCCAACATGCTTCACAGTGGAGCATTCCGCGTTTGCAAAGAGGTCATCCCATCCGTTGACCGTTGATGCTGAGTTCTGGAGGTACGCGATGGGTGATATCTCTTCTCTGGAGACCGATATCCTACGCTTCTAGGAAGTAAGTCATTCTGACTTAACGAGCTTGCGCTCTGACTCACACCGTGAATAGGCTAACAAAACCGAGTATCCCACTTTGTACGTAGTCGCCATGGACTACCTCCCTATCCAGGCAACCTCTGTCCCTTGCGAATGCTTGTTCTCATCGGCAAAGGAGATGGACACCGCAAAACGAAACCGGATGAAAGTGGTGCTCATGGAAACACTTCAGCTTCTCAAATTTTTACTAATTTCATGGCGGGGTGGGCGACATTGGAATTGGATATGGGTGCAGAGTCGAGGCTGGCTCAGGACCCTCTCGATGCGATGTTCAGGGGCGATTCTGACGCTGTGATGGACCACATATTGAAAGAATTTAGTACCTACAACTAAAATCCATAACTACGTGTCTAGGAGGGTGTCTACGAGGAACAACACGTATCAAATATCAACTCAGGACTGTGTCGGTGTATTTGTCTCCACGGAGCTGACATCGGAGTTATGGACTGGCGTTGACAATGTTAACAGTTTTGGCCATATATGCAATGTCCCCCTTTTGTTTACAACCTATGTTGACCATGTGTCTTCCAAATGGACAAACCTTTGCTGTTCCCCAGATAGATTTCATACGTGTCGCTGGCTGGTACAGAGTAGGAAAATTACTCAGTTCTGGTAGTTCTGGTGAGTCGACTCAGGCTCCAATTCGACACCCTCTCTGAGCACTCTAGGGAGTGTCTATCTAGGGAGAGATATAAGGACAGGGGCTGAAATTGCTCTGAAGATAGGCCATGCAGAGCACCTGCCTTCGAGGCTCAGTCATAGATATAATGTGTATTCCGCTCTTGGTGGCTGTGCAGGTATTGCTCCCGTACACTGGTATGGGAAGGAAGGGCTATACAAAGTCATTGTCCTGGACCATCTTGGAACTTCTCTTGGTGATTTGATCAACGAACAACTGGCCAGTCTGAGGCGGAGTGAGAAACGAGTGGAGCCTTAGAGTGTAGTCTTTGCGCAAGTGGATGGGGTGGCACATGCTCAGCTTCCTCTTTCGTGCCGCCACCTCTCCGCCCTTTTTTCAACCGGTCTGATAAACTGGAATTCTTTTATTTCGTAAAACCCCCTGTCAAACACAGCTTTTCAAGAATCAATTCACTAAGACCTTTCTTAAAAGAAACATGCCACGCATCAACTCTGATCCAAATCAGGAAGTCTGCCCGAATTTCAACAGTGATGGGTGGGAATTCTTGAGACAGTCAATGATAGATGCTCATCAGGGCCTCGCTCCGCTCACCAGAGACGAAGCCGTTCAACTGATGAGAGAGGCATGGGCTCGAGAGAACGCCAACAAAATTGTTGCCTGGGACGCGCAGCTCGAACAGGATAGAGCAGCTCAGGAAGAACAGGACAGAGTAGCCCTTGAGGTGGAGGCCGCGCAACATGCCCAGCACGAGAAGGAAGCCGAAGACCAGCGCAGAGAGGCCGAGAAGAAAAAGCCAAAGATGAACACCTTTGACCCTCGGCGCTGCCTTGGGGCCTGGATCGAACCGAGGCCGGCCCAATACACCATAAACAAAATAAACAACCTGGAGTGGGTCAAGCTAGACTACTTCACTTTAAAAGGGTGCAGGGACGCCGGGGCCGACTCTGGCAGGTTGACCAACCAAGACGCCCTCACCTTCACGCAGCTTGGAGGAACCATCGCCATGCGTCCACTAGCTGCCATGGCACCTGCCAGGGGTATCAGAAACGATGAAGACCTGAGCTGGCTAGAGCTAATGGAAGCCAAAAACTCGATGTTACACTTCATCGCCAAATCTGGGGCTTGGCCAGCAGAAAATGCAGAAGCTTTGGCAGCCTTTTTCGTCGTCCTGGACGTACACCCGATCCACGTCCAAACCAACAGCAGGAAAGCCCTCCTGCTATACCAAAGCCAAGTCAGGTGGGAATGGTTCAATGCGTTGGGACACAACGAGGGCTTCAACATTGAAATCATCAGCGAGGACCTCCTTCGGACCATCTCTGACGATCTAAACACTAGACTTCAAGAAGAAAGGATCGAAAAGGTGCGAAAAGGCATAATCCCTCCAAAACCTCACACACGCTAACATTTCCCTCTTTTCCTGACCATGTACCTCCATCAAACGCTTATCTTACCCCCTGTCTACCTTTTGCCATCCCGCCATCTGCTATTTAACCATCCTGCCATTCACTTCTCTTGCCGTTCTGCCATTTTGCCATTTTGCCATTTGCCACTCTGCCATTTGCCTTTCTGCCATTTGCCATTCAACCTCTTCCTTCACGCCATTCGGCATTCCCTGTCACCAATTGCGTCTATTCCTAACACGCATCGCCATCGACCAGATCGATAGGGCACAGGGCGATCGGGAATCTGCAGGGTCATACACCTCTTCCAGACGACACCGCAACCACAGCCATCCCCGCGACAGCTGTCACCGGTCCCCTTCCCCTCGGCGACAGGAGTTCTCGAGAAAGTGGGCTCATTCGTGCTCCCCGCTCTCTTGTCGGGGCTCACCCCCAGAGCACCCAGAGAAGCGCACCCGAGAAACTCCTCGGCGCTCTCGGCGAGACGACTCCGAGTTTTTTCAGTCCAGCGCAGGCCCACATGGAGGAGTCTGCGCGATCTGCCTTGGGCACCACGAACACACCTTCGCCAAGTGCAGGGCACAAAAACTCTGGGAGGGGTCAGCAAACACCCCCAGAAAAACAAACAGGGAAGACTGGTCGCAGCAGATGGTCTCCCACTCTGCTTCGACTGGCAAGTCTCGAGGGGATGCGCCTCTGCGAGCCACCCCGAGCACCACAGGTGTTCAGGCTGCGGGAAATCCGAGCACGGCGCTCAGGCTTGCCCTTGAGCAGAGAAAGCTTAAGGCTTTATCCCCGTACAAGCAGGCGGCCTGGGTCTCGGAACTCGCGCGACTCGGCCTCCTGGCCAAATACCCATCGCTCGCCCAGGGCTTTGTCAGGGGTTTCGATCTCGGAATCCCCCAAATCGCACACACCTACGCCCCGCCCAATCACCCCTCTATCTATAGCCTGCTGCCTGTATATAACCTCATCACAGAACATGAATTTGCAGTGGGCCGATACATCGGACCCTTCATGCGCGATCAATTGGAGGCCATTATCAGCCCCTTCCAAACCTCCCCCCTATCCCTCATTCCCAAAACTGCCAAGCCCAGAAAGTTCCGTGCTGTGCACAACTTTTCCCACCCCCATAGCCTGCTGCCCAAGGCCGCGTCCATTAACTCCCACATCGAAAGTGATGACTTTCCTTGCACCTGGGGCACCTTCACAGCCGTTGCCCTTCTCATCTCCCGTCTCCCCCCCCGGCTCGCAGGCCTCTGTGCACGACATTGCCGAAGCGTATAGAACCGTCCCCGCCGCACCGTCTCAATGGCCCGGCCTCATTGTCCGCTTGCAGGCGGAGGACCAGTTCGCGGTCAACATGTGCAACAACTTCGGGCTCACCTCAGCCGGAGGCATGTATGGAAGGATCGCCGACGCCGGCGCAGACATGTTCCGGGGCAATGGCATCGGCCCATTAGCAAAGTGGGTCGATGATCACATCTTTTTCAGGCTGCCACGCGCTCATTTACGCAGATATAACGCGTGGCATGCCGAATGGCACCATGACATCCTTGCCCAGGGAGGGAGCATACAGGACGGCAGCAGGTTGTGGTACAGGGGCAAAAACCTACCGGACGACTCTCCGGAGGAGTTTGACGAGGACTGTGCTGAAGCCCTGTGAGACCTGGCGAACACCTCACCGTGCCCCGAACAAGATTGAGAGTTCGCGTATGCGGACGTGGACATTGATGCGCTATCAGTGCGCCTCGGCATTCAGTGGGAGGCCTCGAAAACCGTTCCCTTCGCCTCAGAGGTACCGTACCTTGGAATGCGATGGGATTTGCACACACGCACAGTTTTTCTGCTCGAAAAGAAGAGAGTCAAATATCTTGCGGCCATCGCAGAGTGGGAGGAAAAGCGCACTCACAACCTCCTTGAGACTCAAAAATTATACGGAAAACTCCACCACGCGTCACTGGTCCTCCCAGCAGGCCGCACTTACCTCACCAACATGGAGGCCATGCTGGCCTCCTGTCATAGCAGTCCGTTTGTACCTCGCACCCCACCCCGGGACAATTCGAGCGATCTTGAATGGTGGGTACAGCGCCTCAGTCGCTCCAACATCTCCAGGGCCATCCCTGGACCCGAACCCCTTGTCAACTACAACGCCTACTTGGACGCGAGCTCTGGCTTTGGGGTCGCGATCACGATCGGTGCCAGGTGGAGAGCCTGGCGCTTGGTCCCAGGCTGGAAGTCCCAGGGACGAGATATACAATGGGCCAAGGCGATCGGCTTTGAGCTTCTCATCCGCGGCCTATGCACATTTTCAGGCGAGGGCGACCATCTTAAAGTATACGGGACAACCGCGGCGTCGTCGAAGGATGGTGGAAAAGATCTAGTGCAAACAAACCAACAAACCACATTTTCTGGCGCGTTCTCAAGCTATCGGAAAGCCACAATAGATCTGTTCACATGAGATACGTCCTGAGCGCACAAAATCCTGCCGATGCCCCTTCAAGGGGCCGCTACCCCCCTCAGAGCCTCTTACTCGGATACATCGACATCCCTGAGGAGGTCAGACCCTTCCTCGTCGACACCCAGCTTGCATGACCTGACAAGGGGAGCTGTCGTGAACCGCCTAATCCACAAGCGTGGCCTCGAGGATCCACAATTGAGCGCTGACGCCGGTACCGCCAAACAGCGAAAACCCCTCGAAACGAGGCCGCGTCAACTCCCCATACCACCTGCCATAACCGCGTCCCATAAGAGACCAGCCCCCTATCCAATATCCCTCGCTCCCCTCCCATCACTCCTCCGTCCGCACTGCCTTGCCAAGAACCGCCTAAGGACCTGGATCCCCACTGATGGCCCACTTCCACCCATCGGCGCAACGTCTCTCAGCACAGCAGAGCGGGAACGCATCAAAGATACAATGGTGCATGCCTGGGAGGAAGCCACGCGCTGTAAGGATCCCACGGGCTGTGGCCCTGAAATCGTCTGTTTTCGATCGTTTCAGTCTTAGTCCGGCGTCGCGTGGCCTACTGCCATTTCGGAATCACGTTCTCACGGCTTTCCGCTTCGTGTTGCATTAGGCCCGTCCTAACGATGCTCGACTTGAGCGATGACAGAGTGGCTCGATATGCGGGGCGACGACTTAGCGAATATAGATACACGTCCTAAGCAGGAACGTGATCGGTATTAGCACTGGGGCGAAGTCCACCAGGTGTATACGTCGTCGGGCGATCTGCTCTACAAGAGCCAGACGCACTAGCAGACAGAGGAAGAGGAGAAGGCAGACGAGAAGGGACGAGGCGAGAATCGGATCTGAGAATTCAAGAAGACCAAGCTAAGGAGCTCGGTCTTCATACTACCGGTCTTATATACAGTTGACAAGGAGCTTTGAAGCTCCTCCAGAATGTAAGGTACCCTATAGCAATAGTAGCTCGAACCCTACTACGACTGTCCTAGGTATGAGTCAAGTCCGTACTGTATACATGTGATAACTGATCCGAGGCTGACTGAGACGACTGTCCCTGACTAATACGAGGGTAGTCAGAACCCCATGAGTCCGCAGTCCGTACCGATGAGTCCGATCGCAACATCACCTCCTCTTTAGGTGCGACGTCCCGATGCTCCGAAGCCCTCCTCCTCGTACCTGATCCTGGTGCGCTGCGGCTGCTGCCCGATCTTCCTACCCCTGCGTGTCTTCTTCTTCGTCAGCTCGTGATCCACCATGGTGCCCGCCTCGTCCTCGATACGCTCCATCGCGTTGGCCATCTCCAGGCGGCGGCGGCTGGCCGTCGACTTCCCAGCGACCTCCCCCAGGGCGGTGATGAGATCGTCGATCTGCTGGTTGAGGCACTCTTCCTCGCGCACCGCGGCGCGGTAGCGGTGGACCTCCGCAGTAAGGGAGGGGTTGTGGATGGCAGCGAGGCAGCGGTCGACGCGCACCCGATCTTCGAAGGCCTCGGTGAAGAGGGCCATGTCTGCGTTCGGGTAGATGGGCTTCCCGCCGTAGGTGAAGTGGGGGGCGGCGTAAAGGGGTCGCACATAGACCTTGTCGGACTCGTCGATGATGCCCATGACCAAGGGGTCTGGCCCCATGATCACTTGGACGTAGCGGGCCTTGCGCTCAACCCCGTCGGGGGAGACGATGTGGAACGGTATGTAGTCTGCCCCCTGGTTGGCTGTGAAGCCGGTGGGGACGCGTGTGTTGAGGGTGACGAGGGGTTGATGGGTGGAAGGACCCATGACTCCGAGGTCCCGCTTGTACATGGGGGAGCCGTCGGTGTTGAGGGAGTAGGGGGTTTCGCGTGGGTCGTCAGTGTCTGTGGTGGAGCGAATAAGGGGGTGCGTAGCTGGGTAGTCGTCGGCAACATCCTCGGCCAGACCCCAGTCTGTGCCAGGAGGCGTCGATGCCTCAGCTCTTGCCGCCATCGCTGCGCCCTCCACAGCTGCTCGTCCCTCCATGGCCGCACGGGCCCGAATTTCACGTGGTACCTCGACAGGTTCAGTGTCACCGTGTCCGTCAAGGTGTTGAACGAGGCTATCTGGCGCCTCGATGCTGAGTATGGTGCGCTCCTCCTCTGCCGAGACGTCGTAGTCGGCGACAAGAGGTTGCGCACCGGGGGAGTCGGCGACGCCTCCAATGGTTGTGTCAGGGAAGGATCGAAGGACAGTGATGGCGTCCTCGCGGGTGGCAGGTCCATGGGTGGTGACGAGGGCCTCGACGACGGTGTCGATAGTGGACTGCAACGGGAGTGAGCAGGAAGACATTGCGCGAAAGTAGACAGGTTGGGATATTGTAGCAGGAGTTGCTGAGGGACTTAGCTCGCAGCGAAGCCCCCTTATATGTGTTTCCTGCGTGGGATTGAGCGCTTTGAAGTCCTTGATGGCCTGGTCGGCGAATACTTCGCTCCGGTCGACCCACTGATTCTCCGAGTCGGGGTACCCCTTCCACTTCACGAGGTATTGGAGTTTCCGTGTTCTTCCGAACCTTCGCGAGTCTAGAATCTTCTCGACCTCGTACTCCTCTTCTCCGTCTACCAAATCCGGTGGTGGGCGCTGATAGTTGGGCCCATGTGTCGCGGTTTCGTGATATCTGGTGGGAAGATCAGTGTGGAACACCGGGTGGATACTCCACTGTGTGGGAAGTTCCAGGCGATAATTGACTGGGGACATCACCTGAGCGACCTGAAAGGGGCCGTGTCTCTTGGGCGCAAGCTTGGCAGTTGGTTGGTTGGTGCACAGGTGACGTCCTTCGAGCCAGACAAGGTCACCTTCCTGGTATCTGGGCGTATCTTTGTGTTTAACCCATGACTTTTGTGCCTTGATGAGGAGCGCCTTAGCCTGCGCTCTAGCCTCCTGGAACTGATCTATTCTCAGCGCTACCTGGGGTATGGGCGACGGCCTATCGATCCAATCAGCGCGCGGGTTGTACCCCATTAGGAGGTAGAAGGGGGACTTCCTTGTGGTCTCATGGGGCCAGTTGTTGTGCGTGAATTCCGCTATAGGGAGGTATGCCGCCCAGTTATCTTGCCGCTCATTAGTCCAGAAGCGGAGGTACTGCTCGAGCCACTGGTTAGTCTGTTTGGACTGTCCGTCCATCCGAGGGTGGTAGGCGGTGGAGACGTTCTGTGAAATTCCCAGGATCTTGCACAGTTCCCTCGTGAACCGGGATGCAAAGTGTGGGTCTCTGTTGCTGATCACCTTGGAGGGGAGTCCAAATCGCAAGAAGACATGCTTAGCGTATAAGGCAGCGGTTCCCTCCGCTGTGATCTCCTCTTGACAGGGGATGAAGACGGCCACTTTGGTACAGTCATGATCTGTGATGGTGAGGATCGAATCGAATCCTTGAGACTGGGGGAGTTTGGTGATGAAGTCCAGTGCGATGGTTTCAAAGGGGAGCGCTTCGGGATTCGGGTAGATTGGGGACAGTGGTGCGTGGGTTGGTCGGTTGTTCGCCTTGTGCCTTTGACAATCAGCGCACCCTTTAACATAGTCCAGCACGTCTTGGACGAGGTTCGGCCACCAGTAAGATCGTCCGACCAACTGTGCGGTTTTGTTAATACCCGGGTGTCCATAGACTGGTGGTGTGTGGTGGGCGGAGATGATACTTCTCTTGTCGTACAGTCCGCCTGTCACCACTCGTCTCCCCTCTTTGTACCAAGTGCCTTCGATCTTCTTCAGCCGATGTGCGTTTACCCATGGGTGGAGGTAGTTCTCATCCTGGTGGTACGTTGCGTCTGGTCGTTCCATCTCTCCGGGTTTGATCGTCAGAGTGTTCGGCATGATCGTCTCGACTTGTGTGGCTCGTACGAAGAGTGCATCGGGGAGGACTGTTATGTCCTTGTTGTTGTCGTCTCCTTGGTCGTAGTCCGGTCGTTGGGAAAGCGCATCTGCTCTCCCATTGGCTGTGCCTTTGATGTGGTGAATCTCAAAGTTATATTTGGATAGTTCCAGTACTTCCCTTGCGATGTGTCTGCTTATCCTCTGTGGTGATCTCCAGTATTGCAGATTGAGGTGGTCGGAGAATACTTTGGTTTTGTGTGGTGAGCCTGTGAGTAGGGGCCTCCAGTGGCGGAAGGCTTTGATGATGGCCAGCAACTCTAGGTCGTAGATGTCGTAGTTGCGCTCTGCTTCATTCAATGTCGCCGAGTAGTAGCCTATGGGGTGTCGCTTGCCGTCTTCTTTGCGTTGCAAGAGTACGGCGCCTACTGCAAAGCCTGATGCGTCAACCTCCATCTTGAATTGTTCCTCGGGATCCGGGTGTGCTAGTACTGGTTCACTCGTGACCAGTGTCTTGAGCTTCTCGAAGGTGTCCGCCTCTGTTTGTCCCCACTGCCACTCCGTGTCTTTCCTCGTTAGTCTGTTTAGTGGGCGTGCATGTGTGGCAAATCCCTTGATGAAGAGGCGGTAGAAGTTGCAGAAGCCGAGAAAAGATCGGACCTGTTTGACTGTGGTGGGCGTCGGCCACTTGCGGATGCCTGCGACTTTGACTGGGTCCATGCGAGTCACCCCCTTCTCAAGGATTACCCCCAGGTAATCGATGGACGGGGCGCCAAAGACGCATTTCTCTGGTTTGAAGAACAGGTGGTTGTCCCTTGCGATTTGGAGTATGTCACGTACGGCTGCAATGTGGCCCGCCATGCCACTGCGTGAGGCGATGCCAATATCGTCCATGTATACGCGGATGGTGGTACCCAGCGGCTCGTGCTTTAGAATGACGGGGGCGCAAAGGTAATCCATCATTTCTTGGAAGGTGGCCGGTGAGTTGGTGAGGCCGAAGTACATAACTAGCGGTTCGAAGAACCCGTGGCGGGTTTTGAACACGGCCTTCCCCTCATCGCCGGGCTTGATGCGGACGTTGTTATACCCTGCACGGACGTTGAGTTTGGTGTAGACATCCGCGTTTCCCAGGTCCGTGATGAGTTCTTGGATGAGCGGGAGGGGGTATTGGTTACACACAGTGAACGAGTTGATCCTCCGGTAGTCCTGGACAGGTTGGAGCTTTCCATCCTTTTTCTTGACAAAGAAGAAGGGCGAGGCGTAGGGGGACTTTGACGGTCGGATGTATCCCTTTGCCAGTTGTTCGTCCAGGAATACCCGGAGGGCTGTGTCTTCGTCACACGACATGGGGTAGATCTTGCAGTCGATGGTGTCCGGTGCATCTTTCTTGAACTCGATGGCGTGGTCCCAGGGTTGCGAAGGCGGGAATTGACGGGATTCCTCTTCACTGAATACTTCTGCGAAATCTTCGTATTCTTTTGGTATTTCAGTGGTGCCAGTGAACTGCTGTGCTTCGATAGCCAGATCTGTGGCGATGGAACGCGCCTTGACTGCTTCCCATTCGCTGTAGAGCTCCTGTACCGCGTGGCGCTTTTCTTTTTCGCTGAACTCTTCAGTAGGGGCGAACGCGATGGTTACCCCTCTATTTGTGGGGTGTGTGGTACAAAGGACTACTGGATATGCGTCCTCTTTGATGACTGCGTGTTGCCAGCTAATCTGCGGTTCATAGGCGGCTAGCCAGGGGTAGCCGAGGACAACGTCTTCATTTCCTGTGTTGGTCAGCAGGAACCTCATTGTTTTGTGGGTTCCTTTGGTCTGAACATCAAGGTCTACGCAGTGTGTGATTAGTCCTGCTTTATTTTCTGAGTTGTCGATGTTCCATATCTTTTTGGGGGTCTCCAATTCCTGGAGACCGATCCCCATTTGCTTGGCAAATGCGGGTTTAATGAAGCTGTCTGTGGCTCTGGAGTCCACCAGTGCTTTTACTTCAGCCATGTTGTAACTCGTTCGAACGGAAACTGGAATTCTTAACGATCGAAAGTGTGTGATGATTACAGAATTACAACGGAGCGCCCTCACCCAGGCTGACGGGTTCAGGCATTTTGAAAACCCTCCTTCCCCCACAGATCTTGGAGGACCAGGTCTTTTACTTCGTCCGAAGCTCCAGCCACTCCCTGGAGCCTAGTGTTGGGGAAGTTTGGTCTCAGACCAACCCAAACCGGGTTTGAACCAAACCCAAACCGTTTAAAATGGTTTGGGTTTGGAGAATCCTGGCTCAAACTGAATGGTTTGGTTTCTGGTTTGGGGGTCCCAAACCCAGTTCAAACTGAACCGAACTTATTAAGAAAAAATATTAAAAAATATTTTATAAGTGCTCAATAAGTGGTTTGGTTTGGTTCAAACTGAGTTTGAACCAAACCAAACTGAATTTAAACCAAATTTGAACCAAAATCAATGGTTTTTGGTCTCAAACAATTTGAAACAAAGTCTTAACTGATGAATTTGAACAAAATCAATTGATTTTGCCTCAAACCAAGGTCTTAAGTGGTTCCTTAAGTGGTTTTGAACCGAGTTTAAACCAAACTGAACTGGACCGAACCGATTAAAGACCAATTTTAAAACACTTATTCTTAATTGGTTTGAAACGGTTTGGAATGGTTTGGAGCAGTTTGGTTCAGTTTGGGTTCAGTTTGGGCAAATTCTAATCAGTTTGGTTTCCAGTTTGGCCAAAATGGCCCCAAACCAAACCAAACTGAACTTCCCCAACACTACTGGAGCCATTCCTGCGCCTGTTGTTGCGGGGTCATTGCCGTGTGTGCTTCGACCCTTGGTTCTTGTGCGTAGTAGTCCATCTCTGACCTTTGATTGCTGCTTGGTGCGGCGTCTCGGTTCTGTGGGCAGTAGTGACTGAAATGCCCCTTCTGGTTGCAGGTGTAACAGATGACTTCCCTTGCGTCTTGGGGGAGTCCCCTTCCTCTGCCTCGCGTCCTGGGTCCTCCCCTTGGTGGATAGGGTGGCCGCTGTTGGCCTCCGAGTATGAACTCTGCTCCGGCGAGTCTTGCCTGCGTCCCTTCGGTGGTTTCTACCCCCTGTGCTCTTGCTCGGTCTGCCGAGGTGTCCATGGCGACAGGGTTTTGATGGTGGGGGAGGTTCCTCGGTGCCCATCCACTTTGTGGGGGTCCCCAGGTGCTGGGACGCGGAGTAGTTTTCGGGGTGGCAGGCTTTATCAAGTTGAGACGTGCCTGTAAGTGCAGATACTGCTGCTGCTTCTTCATCGCCGCTTGTTTCCATGCTTCGAACGTAGTTGGTTCGTATTGTTCGTAGACTTTGGTGAACAGCCCCTTCGGCAGTCCTGCTGTGAATAGGTCTATTGTTTGAGGAGCGTCGAGGTTGTAGTCAGCTTGTTGAGCGAGGCGTTCGAAGGTAGCCACATAGCTGTCAATGTCCCCCTCCTTCATGTGAACTCCCTTGCGCAGTTCCGACTGCGCCTGTTCTTTCTCCATGGTGTTTGAGAACCTTCTTGTAAACGCGCGAAGGGTTTCTTCCCAGAGGCGTCGGGTATGTTCGGGGAATCTGGCTTCTGTCTGGCGCATCAGCCAGTCGGTCATGTACATCACCCACTCATTGACTAGGTCCCCTTGGATGTAGCCAAGAAAGAGGAGTGATCGGCAGTAGTAGTTGCGCATGATGTCACTTGTACTGTTGACCCCCTGGTAGAGGTTCCATTGCGCTCTAACTGTAGGGCCTTGGTGCGCTCGCCGTTGAAGACCATGGGCGGGTTACCTTGAAGTCTGTCTGATGATCGAGGCTGGTTACTGATGGGGCCTACCCCCGGGAACCCGCCTCCTCCGCCCCCGTGTCCTCCACCTCCTCCGTGTGGGTAGCCCCTGTCTGGCCCTCCTCCGGGCGGTCCTCCCCCGGGAGGGTCTGGTTCGTCGGGCCCGATGGCCCTCATTAGAGCCGCGTCGTCTGTGGTCATCCGATGTCCGGTGTCGGGGTTGATGGGGAGTAGGTCCTCCGGGACTCCGTCATGTGGTTGTTGTATGGGGTCCACTTGGAGCGTATACGTAGGTCCTAGCTGTGTGGTTGTCATCTCCTCAGGTGCGCGAACGATTATCTGCTCAGCTTCATCAAGTGTGATTCCTGCAGCCCGATTTGCTAGGTTTGTGAGTTCTTCCTGTTCTTCCGCGTTTACTTGCAAGAGGTGGTCTTCCTCGGACTCTTTGTCACTGTGTTCTGATCCGGAGTCTTCTTCTTCTGTGGTGCTCATGGTGACTGCACCGTCGATGGGTCCTACTCTTGCTAGGGGGACTACTTCGCTCTCCAGGATATCGCACCGATATTCGTGTGTCGTTGGTCTGACTACTGTTCGCACCCCTGCGTCGTTTGTTGCGAGTATACACCAGCAAGTATGTTCGGAGTTAAACTCAACTGGGTAGTAGCGGCTTGGTCGATTGGGGAAATCGACAAAGTATCCTGTTTCTCCCCTGTGTGTTCTCCACCTGGCAGCTTTCAAATAGCGTGTGGGGACGTTCCGTTCTCCTCTGCTAGGGATGATATACGATTGGACTTGGTTCCAGCCCCACCAATCTCCGGTTGTGGGTGCCACTGTGTCGGTCTTGGGAGTAGCTTGGTCTTAATGTTGCGTTAGGCCCGTCCTAACGATGCTCGACTTGAGCGATGACAGAGTGGCTCGATATGCGGGGCGACGACTTAGTGAATATAGATACACGTCCTAAGCAGGAACGTGATCGGTATTAGCACTGGGGCGAAGTCCACCAGGCGTATACATTGTCGGGCGATCTGCTCTACAAGAGCCAGACGCACTAGCAGACAGAGGAAGAGGAGAAGGCAGACGAGAAGGGACGAGGCGAGAATCGGATCTGAGAATTCAAGAAGACCAAGCTAAGGAGCTTGGTCTTCATACTACTAGTCTTATATACAGTTGACGAGGAGCTTTGAAGCTCCTCCAGAATGTAAGGTACCCTATAGCAATAGTAGCTCGAACCCTACTACGACTGTCCTAGGTATGAGTCAAGTCCGTACTGTATACATGTGATAACTGATCCGAGGCTGACTGAGACGACTGTCCCTGACTAATACGAGGGTAGTCAGAACCCCACGAGTCCGCAGTCCATACCGATGAGTCCAATCGCAACATTCGCCATCAATCTCCCGCTCCATACACACACACACACACACACTCTCTCTCTCTCTCTCTCTCTCTCTCCTTCCCTTCCCATCGCTCACCCTCGCCTCGCCTCTCCATGGACCGCCGTCAACGCCAATCCCCTTCGCAAGATGCTCCCCAGCCCCTCGTAGGCCCGTAGACAGGCCATGCGTCCCCGCACCTCATGCTGCCTTTGTCCTTCAACTCCCCGTCCCCGTCACATCACCATCTCTACTATCTCTTTCAAAATGTCAAGACCACAGCTCACCTGCTCTGCAAGACACCGTTGGAGATTGTGCCGGTCATCGCGCTGTCGTCGGAGGGCTATTGTCGTGCGTCATTATGTCTCGGCCTCCTTTGTCTCGTATTCTTGCTACCTTTAACTAGATAATCTGTTTCTGTTTCTCGTGTCCGCGCCCATATCTAGTGATTGAAAGTCCGGTCCGGTCCGGTTTTTTGGCCCAATTTGGAAAGACCGGGACCGGGACCGATCCATCGGTTCATCCCCGAGCCCCAAAACCGGACCGAACCGACAGGAGTCGGTCCCACCCGGTTGCCGGATTCTCAAAAGACTGGTCCGAACGGTCTAAACTGGCTCATTCAGGGTCGGTTGCAACCGGCCAAAGACCGACTGCAACCGTTAGAAATATCTATTAACTCAGAGCTATACTACTGGTAGTTACATTAAGCCTTGTAACTAGTTTACTACTAGTACTCTATGGAATAACTATAGTCCTCGTCCTCTTCGCGACGAAGAGGACGTTGTGAACGCGTCGCAGTGATCGCCCGATTGTCGAGTCGAGTCGTCGTCGTCGTGGTTGTCGACGTGTCGATGTTGCGGCTCTTGATGCGTGTCGTTCTTGCGGCTGTCGGTGTGTCGTTCTTGAGGCTGTCGGTGTGTCGTTCTTGAGGCTGTCGGTGTGTCGATGTTGCAGCTGTCGGTGTGTCGGTGTTGCGGCTGTTGATGTGTGTCGTTCTTGCGGCTGTCGGTGTCTTGCGGTTGTCGATGTGTCGTTCTTGCGGCGTCGATGTGTCGTCGTCTTGGTCGTCTTGGTCGTGGTGGTGGTGGTTGATATATTGCTGTTGCGGCCGTCGCGGTGGTGCTTGGGTGGTTGTCGATGGTGCGGCTGTCGATGTGCCGCCGTTGTGGACATGTCGTCGTTGCGGCTGTAGAGGTCGTCGTCTTGGTTGTGGTTGTGGTTGTCAACTGTTGCGGGTTGTCGTCGTTGTCGATGTGTCGTTGTCAATGTCGTGGCCGTAGTCGTGGTCGTCCGAGTCGGTGTTGGCGCGATTGTTGTTGTTGAGACCGGAAGCGTTCGTGTCGGCATCGGCGCTGCAGTCGGCCCGGTGTCGAATTCGCGGTTGTAGACTCGTAGGTGTCGTCGTCGATACTGGCATGGTCGTGGCTGTAAAGACTGGTTGGGACCGGTCCCAACCGGCCCTGTGGCGGTTCACCCAAATTCCAGATTTGGATGAACCGCAACCGGTAAGATTCTCAAACCGGATGAACCGCAACCGACGGTCCGGTTGCCATTGGTTGCAGTCCGGTCCGGTCCCGGTTTTTTTTCCGGTTCATAGGACTGGACTTTCGAACACTACCCATATCCCTTTGTCCCCTTCTCAATCATCTCCGCTAGTGTTGGGGAAGTTCGGTTTGGTTCGGTTTGGGGCCATTTTGGCCAAACTGGAAACCAAACTGATTAGAATTTGCCCAAACTGAACCCAAACTGAACCAAACTGAACCAAACTGCTCCAAACTGCTCCAAACTGAACCAAACCATTCCAAACCATTTCAAACCAATTAAAAATAAGTGTTTTAAATTGGTCCTTAATCAGTTCGGTTCGGTTCAAACCACTTAAGGAACCACTTAAGACCTTGGTTTGAGGCAAAAAACAGTTGATTTTGTTCAAATTCATCAGTTAAGACTTTGTTTCAAATCGTTTGAGACCAAAAACCATTGATTTTGGTTCAAATTTGGTTTAAACTGAGTTTGGTTTGGTTCAAACTCAGTTTGAACCAAACCAAACCATTTATTGAGCACTTATAACATATTTTTTAATATTTTTTCTTAATCAGTTTGGTTCGGTTTGAACCAGGTTTGGGACTCCCAAACCAGAAACCAAACCATTCGGTTTGAGCCAGGATTCTCCAAACCCAAACTGTTTTAAATGGTTTGGGTTTGGTTCAAACTCAGTTTGGGTCGGTCTGAGACCAAACTTCCCCAACACTACTACTCCCGCTTTCGTTTTCTGACAGTATCTCTGAGCCCTTGTCCGTGCCTCGTGCTCCTGCCCTGTCGTCTGCGCCTCTGTTTTCTTCGACACTTCCCTCGCCTAAACTACCGCTTTCGACACCATCGCCATTCAAGATTCCATCCCCGAAGCTTGCCTTATCCCCAAACGCGCTTTCGCCCCCTCCTGACCCTTTCCTTGCGCCACTCACCTTGCCTTTGACCTTTGAGACCTCCCCATCAATTTCGACACCAGTCTTTCTGTCCGTTTCTCATGCATCTAGCGCTTTACCACTGGCGATGCTGTCTCCATCTCTTGCGCTGGGCGATCTCGAGCTTAAGTCTACCCCCGCATTACTTCTCGACTCGGACACTGTCTCGCTGAGTTCCCCGAAGCGCCCCCCTTTATCATCAAGCGACATCGTTCCCCTGCTACCTCTGCCACTTAAGTACCACCCGAGCGTCCCTGTTTCTCCCCAATCGTCGACCATCGTTACGCCACCCGGTCTGCTCAGGCTCTCTCCAAATGGCCTCATAACACCACCTTTGCCAAACCCGCTCGGAGTCACGCCGGTCTGCTCAACTTCATCCAGCCCCGATCTCGCTCCTATCACCAACACACCTCATCCCCTGCTGTCTATACCACTCGCTTACGACCCGCTCCCTGCGCCTCCTACGTCGCTCATCCATGTCTCGCCTTTCCCATTCGAGCTTCCCCTTTCATCATCAGGAAAAACCTACTTTGATATTCTAGCATTATTATGATAAAATAGTGATAAATTATCGATAATTTAGATTATCACGCATTATATTATATTTGCTTAACCCCCTGATAAAATATCGATAAAATAGTGATAAATTACCGATAATTACGCATAATATTACCGATAATCACACATAATATTACCCATAAATTATGGCTAATTGTTTGATAGTGGAAATATAATTCACAACGATCCACGACTTAATCCACGAACAAGATAATATTTTGCTAAGCTACAACAAAAATTATGTGCTAACAATTATGTGCTAGTACCTATGACTAAGTAAAAGGCTCTGTGGTTACAACAGCCAACGTCAAAAACATCGCCCACTTCTGTTATGGTAATGGTAGCAGCCGCAGTCGGGACACGTGGCAGACCTGCACATCAATGTCAGAGGTTTGGAAATTGGAAGCTACATAAACGAACACTCAATCTTTTTCTGTTGCGGGACGGAGGTCGCCACACAGTGTATTGTGAACATATGTAACACAGCACACACCAGCCTGTAAGGGGAAAGTGGCTCAAAATTAGTGGAGAGTACAAAAAAGGGATTCGAGATACAGCATGCTTACAGTCATTACAGCGGGGAAGTGACATTGTATAGCCCGTGTTGGTGGTGATGCCATCATCTCTGGCAGAGTACCTGGGACAGGTGTGATTGGGCTGGCAGGCCAGTGGGATAGGATTAGATGTACTCACATGCTGTCCTTTTTCTTCGTGCATTTGGGACTAAGGCAAGGTCAACGTCAACTGGAAACAACACAGGCAATCAGTAACGTGCAGAGTATGGGGATCATGATACATGCCATAGTCTGGTTGAATGTAATGGCTGCGTATCGGATAAAGATGAGAGAGAGGGGCCACCAGGGGGCCACGTAGCCAAAGGTGGGAGGGAGGGAAACACAGCGTCTCCGGAGAAAACTGTTGGAAACGGGCAACGAATGGCGTGGGAAATGTTGCGTCTTCCCACACTCAACGATAAACGAATAGGAAACGCGACTTAGAAGAATTCCTTACAACCGCATTACATAAGGCCTTCAACGTTCACCACTGCACAGACCACTGAGTTACCCATAAATACAGCTGGGCTGCATGAGCCCTTATCCACGACGAGGACATGGACACTCCACCTATGCCCCTAACCATAGCAGCGACAACAATTGCGAGCGGTCACTGCGTCGATCACTGTACACCCGATGCGTGATTCGAACTTTGCCTTCCCCGCCCAGAACAGGGTCGCTCCTTCATGCTCGGGTTGTCAATCTGGACACCTTGGAGGGATGTCTTTACCGCTTGCTGAAACGTATATACTCCAAGATCCTGGCAACATCGGTTCAGTACAAGCCCAAGGTGCATCCATGTTTTATCACGCACACACGCTCATCGGTCTTGACTGTTCATCCTCAGGTCCTTGTCTCTCAGATCTGGAACGTGATCATTATCTCGATGTATCGCGAGCACTTGCTGTCCATTGACCACGTACAGAAGCTCCTTTACCACCAGGTTGACACCAGATGGCCGGCGCAGTCTCTGTGCTCCCCCCTTCTTTGTTTCTCAGACCGACAAGGGCTTCAAGGGCAACTTCTGAGTCTTCCCACCAGGTTCAGAAGCAGAGCACTGGATTTCATTCTTCGCTCACTGGCAGTCGCTTACAACAGCGCTTCCCAAGGCGCTTCCGGTTGACGCGATGCCCGACTACAACGAAAAGGTACGCATATATTCACTATTTTTGGCGTCTATTGATTGCGTGGTCTGTCCCCAAGATCCTCTTTTCCTTGCAGGGAAACGTGGTCTCGGAGAACTTCGTCAGAGACACCATGATTCTCGCTCAGGAATCGGAGACGTATGATGGCGCACTGAGGGCTGCTCCCAAGTGACAAGAAGACCTCATCGGAACTCCACGACTTAACTGTTTTACTGCGCCGGTTTTAAGACTGCCTGCACCAGAGTTTACCCTGCGCACGCGCATCTGGGCTTCGTTGCATTTCCAGACGCTGTACCGTACGTTTTGGGCATGATGAACTAAGGGAAGGCGATCAAGCTACTGTATCGCGTCGAGATGCTTCAGTGGCGACACGGACAAACTCGAGCACGAACTCGAACACATGGGATGCCGCAAGTTCAAGTTCGTCATCTCCATGCAGTGGTACTCCGAGTTCAACAAGGAGGAGCACGAGAACGCAGAGTTCTTGTTGCAGGCTTACCCGGAACTCCAGATCGCCTACCTCGAGGAAGAGCTGCGCAAGGACAGCGGCGAGCCACGTCTCTACTTTGCCCTCATTGACTCTGAGTTTAATCCTCAGACTGGCTGGCGCAAGCCCAACTTGAAGTTCCACATTGAGCCAGCCCGAAAACACGAGCAAGGGCTCCAGCATCAGGTCCGGCAGGGATGGCGGAAGCAATGCGGGTGGGATAGAGTGCGAGGCGCGGACCCTCTCCCTCTACTCTGCAGGCAAGCACATATATCTGTAATTACCTCTCGGTCATATAACCATCTTGCAATCCTCGATGCGAGCTTGAGCACTGTATTTCTTATGTGGTGGCTTCAGGGCCCATTTTGGACGGGGGCAGTTAACCATAAATAGTTAGTATGAATTGGCATTTACACTCCTGGCACAACTTGATGAACAGCAAAGTAGGATACGCATACTCACAGTGAATCAAGAGATACTGTGGTGAGATATGTGAGGCACAGGGAAGCAGAGATCTTGCAGTGGAAGCAGTAAGGATGTCTGATAACACAGAGTGAGGAACTGTTCTGTTATTACAGAGAAGAGAACTAACCTGATAACACAGAGTGAGGAACTGTGGTATCAGGACGTACAGTGTGCACTACTTATACTACAGAGAACAATGACGCAGTGGGACAATGGGACCACAACAAGGGGCGTCATACAATAAGTAGAATACAATAAGACCCAGAACAATAGTGGGTCAGAACAAAGGGAATGTACTTAGACAATAAGTACAATAGAACGTCTAGACAAAGATGATATCATAGTGACATCATAATAAGGATATAACAAAAGAGAGTCCTAAAGCGTAGTACAATAACAAGTCCAGTGTAGTCCATATGATGTCATTGTACAGTGATGTCATAGATAAGGAAAAAGTCCGAGATTGTGATGATCATACATGTAATCTAATCTACAGCAGTCCATATCTGATATGTCCATTTAGAGCCGCTAAGTGCGCGTAGGTCACCTATCAACACAACTTACTGTCGACTATTGATGCATTATCTCCGTTACTTCCATTATCACTAATTTACACGGTCTTACCCCTTGCTAGCGCAGGAGGTTTTTCCTGATGATCGCCTATCAACACACCCTCCGTGTACCCATCCACGCCCCCTTCAGTTGAAGAATCAGTATTTCGCCACGCGCTGTATCTGGACCCTCGACTACTAGAATGCCAAGAATCGTTGGTAGTCTACGAAGCGCCATCGACCAAGCCACCGGCATTCGCGCGTCCATATCTCTTCCGCCCCTTGTCCTCACTTCGACTCTCCAGTACTGTTCGCTTTGGCTTCACACTCGCTACCCTCACCACGGCAGTCCTGCTTTTGCTACTACTCGATGTCTCAGCCCTTTCCACCCACGCGCACGAGCTTCGGAGTAAGCGTGAAGACCTCGCCGCCAGTCTGAGCAACGCCACCAAGCCGCGCGACATTTTCACGTATCGGTTCCAGCTCGGGCAGTACACGCCCCACCTCCCAAGCTTCGTGTTTGACCCCGGAGGATTACCTTTGGCTCTAGACCCGACGCACGAGGACTTTCTCGGACGAAACTCAAGAACACGAGGCGCCTTCACCATTGCGTGCTCAATCGCTGCTCCCTCTCGCGTACACCAAGCACAAGTCAAAAATTCTGCTAGTGTCTCTCGCTCTGCCTCCACGCCTTCGGTAAATGACGACATCTCTGGCTCCACCCCCACGCCTCCTGTATTCGATAATACTGCCACCACATCACCTCCTCACTTGTCTTCGCCACTCGCTTGTAGCCCAGTCCCCGCGCTCCTGATGTCACTAGACTGCGCCCTGCCTCATTCCTCCCTTTCATCGCTTACCGACGTTCCCTCCTCGTGCCCTCCCTCTTTCCCTTTAGTCAAAGAATTGGTGTTTCGTCACGCACTGTATCTGGACCCTCAACTATTCCGCCACATCGACTTCTCTCGCTCACGCTTTCACATCTCCCATCCCTTCACCTTCCTAACTCCCCTCATCGTCTCCTTCGTCTTCTTCTGCCTCGTAGCGACAGCCTTGGAACTTCAACCTTTGCCCTCTTTTCCCTCAGTCCAGCCCTCTTCAATGCATACAGCACACGCAGACGTTCACCAAACACAAGTCGGAGATACGTGGCGCCCTTATCACTACGCACGACACCCCTGTCCCAACCCTCATTCACGCCGACATTCTCATCTATTTCAGCACCGAAACCCCTGCAAAACTTGCTAGAAGAAGCTTGACCGGGGACGGTCAAGATTTCGACCCCCTGGGAGGTGTAAGGATCCCACGGGCTGTGGCCCCGAAGTCATCTGTTTTTGATCGTTTCAGTCTCAGTCCGGTGTCGCGTGGCCTACTGCCATTTCGGAATCGCGTTCTCACAGCTTTCCGCTTCGCCATCGATCTCCTGCTCCATATACACACACACACACACACACACACTCTCTCTCTCTCTCTCTCTCTCTCTCTCTCCTTCCCTTCCCATCGCTCACCCTCGCCTCGCCTCTCCATGGACCGCCGTCGACGCCAATCCCCTTCGCAAGATGCTCCCCAGCCCCTCGTAGGCCCGTAGACAGGCCACGTGTCCCCGCGCCTCGTGCCGCCTTTGTCCTTCAACTCCCCGTCCCCGTCGCATCACCATCTCTACTATCTCTTTCAAAATGTCAAGACCACAGCTCACCCGCTCTGCAAGACGCCGTTGGAGATCGCGCCAGTCATCGCGCTGTCGTCGGAGGGCTATTGTCATGTGTCATTATGTCTCGGCCTCCTTTGTCTCGTATTCTTGCTACCTTTAACTAGATAATCTGTTTCTGTTTCTCGTGTCCGCGCCCTTACCTTACCTCTCAGTTCCCACTGTCTCCCCCCCCACTTGCGTTCAGAATGCATCGTATACAGCTCGAATGTATATAAGCCCGCATGCTTAGCTCGTTAATATCAGTGAAGTTTAGTTTCGTGTTTTCCCCTCCTCTCTCTTGCATGCTGCGCGATCATCCCGGAAGTCAGGCCTACCGCGGCACTTGAAGGACATCGCATCGCTTGTCGTCACCTCGCCTCGTCTCGCCGCTTCGGATGGCATCGCTCTCATCTCATTCTTGCCTCGCCTTGCCCATCCACGCCCGCTCGCTCCCGTTCCCGCCTTCATCCGATCGCATTTGCACTGGCTGTCGCCGTCGCGAACGCTCCGGACTCGGCCTTCCTCTCTCCTCTCTGTAACCCCTGCAGGATCCCCTCCGCCTACGAACTCACACGGACTCGGCTCCGTACAGCGCGAAGCATATGGGTCCGGCCTTTTGATGTGGCATCGCTTCTGCGATGACAAGGGAGTATCTGAGCTCAAAAGGGCCCCTGCAGTGCAGCCTCTGCTCTCGGCATTCGTGGCCCATTTGGCGGCGGCATACTTGGGCAAGACCATCTCAAACTACCTAAACGGCATGCGGGCCTGGCATCCCATGGACGCTCGACAAAACAGAGATGGAGGCCATGCTACGTGCGGCCAACAAGCTCACCCTGGACGCCTCAAAGAGGAAAGCCCGCTGCCCTTACACCCCGTCCTTCATAGCGGTGGTCAAGCGGGACCTAGCCATGGAGGACCCCCTCGACGTGGCCGTTTTCGTGTGCCTATCTACCTGCTTTTACACTTCCACCAGACTTGGCGAGTTCACGGTGCACACCTTGGTGAGCTTTCGCCCCAGCATGCACGTCACCACTCGAAATCTTTCGTATGACCAGGACTGTGGTGGGAACGAGGTGACCGTGCTACACCTCCCCATGACAAAGGCCACAGGCAGGAACGGGGAGGACGTTTACTGGGCGACACAGGCCAGGGAAACAGACCCCACGGCGGCCCTGCAGAACCACCTGCACGTCAACCAGCCCCCCGAGTCTTCACACCTGTTCGCATATCGCACCAAGAACACACGTCGCCCCCTCACCAAAGCAAAATTCCTGGAGAGGGTCAGGAAGGCCGCGCGCACCGCCGGTCTCAAGCCACTGCAGGGCCACAGCATCCACATCGGGTCCACCCTCAAATACCTCCTTCGGGGTGTTCCCTTCAACGTCATGAAGGCCAAGGGCCGCTGGGCCGGCGACTCCTTTCTGCTCTACTTAAGAAAACACGCAGTCATTATCACCCCATATATTCAAGACGTCCCTGATGTGCAGGAAGCCTTCATACGCTACGCCATGCCCCCGGTGCGCTAACGCGACACCTCGCGCCATAGGCCTCTCCCATAGGGTAAGCAACCCCATGCTATCTCTTCCTAATCAAAGGGTACTGAGTCTCACTCACTGCGTCATCGATTCCTAACAGATTGGGTGTCGCGACCTCGCCTCGGCCAACGGAGATCATTTTCGATCGTGAAGCACTTACACGCTTTCGCCCGTCTTCTATGCACCTACCCCATTCCCCTAGTACACCTAATTGTCAGGGAGTTCTTATGCTCTCCATGTTTCATATATTCCCGGTCTATGCATGTCGAATGAACAGTTGTATTACACTAATCTACAGCATCCTGGGTGGCGCACCTCTAAGTCCCCTGGCCCCGCCATCATTTCCCACGCGCCCACGGGACTCGGCCTAAACGAGAGCCATGTAGCGTCTTGCAAAGAAGGTTGAACAAAGCAAGACATTCCTGTACACCTCCCAAATGGTATGTTCGTTGCGTACATAAATTGTCTTACTGAACTTTCTCTTGCATCATCAGCTCTCAGCAATCGAGTCGTTGCATACTCGCCACTACATCCATTGTGATATCAAGCCAGGAAACTTCATGGTCCGAGCTGGTAGCCCTAATCCTACTGTCTTCCTCATTGACCTCAGCTTGGCATGGCTATTCCGCAATCCCGCAACTTATTTACATGTCTCATATTCTGAAGATCAGTCGGTTGTCAGTACTCTCCTGTTCGCGTCCATAAATAGCCAACAAGGACATGCCCAATCATGTTGCGACAACCTTGAGTTGCTCGCCTATACCATTATCTATTCAGCACGCGGTGATCTACCTTGGGCAACACCTTCTGCCTGTGGTGGTTGGGAGGTGGTCCTCCAGAAGAAAAAGTCTGTCACAGCAGAAGAGCTGTGCGGAGGCTTACCCACTCCCTTCCACAAATTCATCACCTATGTCTGTTCACTTGGCTTTGATGCAAAGCCTGACTACCAATACCTCCATTCTATCATCTCACAATGCTCGGCAGCCGAGCCGACCACCCTGGTGAAACGCTACCCTCTGCTCTTTCCCATGTTGGTGCAGACTGTAAGCCTGTTTCCAGTGGTCAGGTGTAAGTAACCTCATGTTGTATGAATAACGCGTAACTGGTACTGATTACACTCATTCAGTCTTTGCTCTTCAACGTGCACAATGATTCTACCATCCAGTAACATGTGTTTCTCACACACCCGTGAGAACACCGAGGAAATACTAAGCATTATGCGGCCTTCAGTGTATAGTATTTATGTATACCGATACTGTTGTAATTTGTTACAGTGGTCGCTTTTTGTCTGTTGTGCCTAATGTATGAGGTGCAGAATTTATTCTGTGTTGGGTTACATACCACGGTCCAGCTTCCAGCTGTTGAGACCATACATGTTCACGTGCTTAGTCAGTCGTCTGAGGTCATCATCACCCAAGTCACGTATCTTTTGGCTTGTTGATTCAAACTGGGGTGGCTTTCCAAAAATTTCTCGTGCATTGAGCACATACATGGCACCAGGAACAGTGCATTTTTTTTGTATTCTTCCTCTTACCATGCACGTTGCACCTTGGTGTTACAGGCTTACAGCAGCTGTCTTCTGCTCTCTAGGATGTGAGTGACTGCCATGGCTCTCTGCTTTTCAAGCCGAATGACATTCCTTGTCCTCGGTAGTGATTGAAAGTCCGGTCCGGTCCGGTTTTTTTCCCTTTTTTGGAAGGACCGGGACCGGGACCGATCCATCGGTTCATCCCCCGAGCCCAAAACCGGACCGAGCCGACAGGAGTCGGTCCCACCCGGTTGCCGGATTCTCAAAGACCGGTCCTCAGCGGTCTAAACCGGCTCATCGTGGGTCGGTTGCAACCGGCCAAAGACCGACTGCAACCGTCATAAACCGTCATAAGTTTCTATTGATCTATACTACTGGTAGTTACAACTTGTCACTACAGTACTCTATGGGTGGAAATATACTATGGACACCGTGAAAGCGTCGCGCCGGCGGTAGCCGCCCTCTCATCGCGTCATCGAGACGTCGTCGTCGTCGTCATCGTCGTCGTGCCAGAGGTTGTCGATGTGTCGATGTTGCGGCCAAAGTTGCAGACTCGCAGTTGTCGCGTGTCGTCGTCGTGGACCGTGGTTGTCGAGGCATTGTTGTTGCGGCCGTCGTTATGGTTGTTGATGTGATGATGTTGCGGCTGGCGGCTGTCGTCGTGTTGATGTTGCGGCTGTCGTCGTGTTGTTGTTGCGGCTGTCGATGTGTCGTCGTCGTCGTTGTCGACGTGTTGTTGTTGCGGCCGATCGTCGTCGTTGTCGATTTGTTGATGTTGCCGCTGTCGAGGTGTCGCCGTTGTCGATGTGTCGTCCTTGCGGCTGTCGATGTGTTATCGTCTTGATCGTTGCTGTGGTTGTCGACGTGTTGTTGGCAAGGTTGTTGGTGCAGTTGTGGTTGTGGTTGTCGACGCGATGTTGATGGTCGTGGTCGTTGGTCGTTGGTGATGGCGCGTGGTTGTTTTGAGGTTGTCGTTGTTGAGGCCGGTCCGAGGAATCGATGTCGGCGTCGCAGCAGTCGGCCCGGGTGTCGGAAGGGTGGTCGTAGTACCCATCTGGTCGGCGTTGTCGAAGTTCGCGTTGTCGGATGGTCGTGGCTGGTCGTGGCTGTAAAGACCGGTTGGGACCGGTCCCAACCGGCCCTGTAGCGGTTCACCCATTTTCCAAATTGGGATGAACCGCAACCGGTAAAGTTCTCAGGCCGGATGAACCGCAACCGAAGGTCCGGTTGCAACCGGTTGCGGTCCGGTCCGGTCCCGGTTTTTTTCCGGTTCATGGGACTGGACTTTCGAACACTAGTCCTCGGCTCTCTAGTGACATGTGACCTGTGACAATCACTGCGCTCTCTCAGCACCCCCGCTCCCGATATCTCGCGCAACCCCAGAAGAGATGACAACTGATGCACTGATGCCTTGTGTCAAGTGCACTTTGTTGCATCATTTATCAATACTGGCTGCGCCCCACTGACGCCTGCCCAAAGTGGATGAATGGTACCTGATGGCAAAGGCAATGGACTGCAATGGCAATGGCAATGGCAATGGCAATGGCAATGGCAATGGCAATGGCAATGGCAATGGCAATGGCAATGGCAATGGCAATGGCAATGGCAATGGCAATGGCAATGGCAATGGCAATGGCAATGGCAATGGTGACAATGGTGACAGCGATGACAACAATGACAAAGGTGTAGGGTGGACAGTAGGGATAGATAACAGCAGCAACAGTGTTACGCCTCTGCGGGGGCATTCATGGTCCTGGGGTACAACTGATCCCACCTGTGGTGAAGGCCTCAGAGGCAGCTTGGCACTTGGTGCAATGATGCCTTACAGTGGTATTGGGGAGCCTACACTGAGGCTGAGGGGGTAGTTCAAGGGACAGAGTGGGGCAAGGTTCACAGTATGTTAACAAAGACTAAGCTAAGGGAGTACAGGGGAGTACAGGGGGTATAAGTAGTGCTATCCTACAGGGCAGCCCAAGGCAACTGAGCTGGCAGGGCCTACACTACAGGGCAATCAGATCAGGGCAATCAGATCACTGTTGCTGAGCTGTGGCCATCAGATGAGATTAGATTGCGATAAGATAAGGGATTGAGGGAAAGGGGAAAAAAGGATGGAATCTCATGACAAACAGTGTAGTAGCTTCCTGTAGACATATTATCCTATGCAATGTATTTTTTCTGTTTTTTTGGACTATGCGACAATGAGTACTGTATATTGTCACCAGATGACCAAATGCAAGGTCAGAAGAATACCCATGGGTACCTGTGCCATGGGTACGCACAGGTATGGGTTTGCAAGGGTTTGAGATCGCTGACCCTGACCCATACCTGCTACCTGCCCACAGGTTTTGCCAACCCATGGTAATCCCAATGAGTGACTGCCACGGCTCTCTGCCTTTCAAGCTTACTGACATTCCTTGTCCTCAGCTCTCCAGTGACTGGTGGGGTCTCCAGTTGGTGATCTGCTACTGTCATAGGACCCATCCTTCAAGACACACTCACACTCATCTTACACCCTCTCTCTCTTCCTGATACCCTTGTCTTCCCCAGCCATGGGATTCAAAGTACTTACCCTCTCCCTCACATGTCCACAAGAGTTTCACATCCCCTTGCAGGGAGTTACGCAACTTGCCTTTGTCATCTGGGTGGTGAGTCATACTCCCATCCACACTTCAGTTTGCCTAGAGCTGATTCCGTCTCACCTTTGGATCCACAGCACAACAATATCTGTGTACTCGACTACCTCTGCCTCCTCAGAAACCTGTCCATCCTCAAGATCATTGCCATCCCCAGGAACGTGGCCCTCACGACGCTCAAACTCTTCTCCATGAACCCAGAGATGTCCAAGTGGATCATGGTTCACAGATCCCAAGTCACCAAGGTGCGGCCTCTCCCCTTTCCCATCACTCCCATCATCTTACCCCTCCATTCACATGGATAATCTGCAGCACACTCAACAAACTGGCATGAAGTCATGTTTGTTTTCAAAGGAATGTACACCCATCCACGCAGAGGCGTCCCGCCGACCCTTTCCATCACCTGTGCCAGGATCACGCACTAGGCTGAGTAGTGCAAGCCTGCCAACTGATGTTTCACCAATTTGCACACCCCTGCTTGCCCAGCCTCTGAGTCGTCGCCAATATCAGTTGCTTCAAACACCTCCCAATGCACAGCTCCCCTTTAGCTAGATTCATGTAGACACTGTAATGTATTGGCTAGCAATGAGAGAATAGTACTATGCAATGACATGAACTTGCTGTGGCTCACATGCCCCATGTGGCCATTCACAATAGCAGTTTTTTTTCCAAATTCCTTTTCTTTTCTTTCCTTTTCTTTCTTTTTCTTTTCGCTTTTTACAGAACATACATAATTATATATAAGTGGGCAGCAGCCCAGCAATAGGGTCTTTCAAAGTTCCCTTATATTGGCCCATGATTGGACCAATTATTACGTCCATTAATCCGATTTTTGGTGTAAATATTGTGATAATGTGAAAAATAATAAAATAAAAATGGACCAATAATGTCTAACTTTGAAACCCCCCCCCAAAAAAAACATCGATAATGAGACCCCTAATGATTATTCGTGGTCTCTGGCAAACTTCTGGCAAGGTACACTTTTTCTATCTCCGCCTCGTCATGCCCTCTCATGCCCTTGTTGGCCTCATGGTGGCCTTGTCTGCACCTACTATGCCATCTGTTCCCATTCACCGCAAGCTGCTCGATGACCTGGACAATGTCGACCACTCATTCAAACGAGTACACCTTCAAAAGTATCTTGAAGACTCCGGTGTTGCCATCGCCCCAGGTTCTAGTGCTGACCCTGACTCAGATCCGGAGCTCTTGTCCGTCTCCAGCCTCAGTAGCATCTCGTTGATAGCATCAGATGATGACGATCAAGTGTCTCATCTTTCCCTTTCCTTCTCCAATGCGGAGGACACTTTCTATTCAAATATACAAGCCAAGCTCGATCAACTATGACAAGACATCCTCACATCAAGAGTTTTGCGTGACAACCCCAAAGTCAAGAAGGCCCCTCAACTTTCTCTCCTTGAACACTGGCGGGAGGGTAACCTTGACCAGTACCGACGCAAGGTCCAGGTTGATCCTCGCATATTTGACGGAATCGTCAAGAAGATCCGCGAGCACCCAATCTTTCACAACAACTCCAATGTCCCCCAGAAGCCCATTTCCACACAACTCGCCATCTTCCTCTACCGTGCCAGCCACTACGGCAACGCCGCAAGCCCCGAAGCTATTGGACACTGGGCCAGTGTCAGCCCAGGGACCGTCTTCAACTGTACCAATCGAGTTATGCTCGCGTTGCTCTTGCTGCATGACGAACTCATTCATCTACCAACTTTGGAGGAGAAGGAGAGCGCCAAGGATTGGGTGGCCGCGCAGGTTTGCCCAGAGTGGAGTAACGGGTTCCATACAGTGGACGGTACAAAGTTTCCATTATTTCAGTGTCCTGGACTCCACGGCGACACTTGGTTCGACAAAAGCAAAAACTATTCCCTTGACTGTCAGGTGAGTGCTGCCGTCTTCAAGGACTTTTCTGAGCTAACTTTGTGTAGCTTGTGACACTGCTGGACTCCCTACGCATTGTCGACTATGCTGTGGGACACACCGGTAGCGTTCACGATTCCTGGGCATTCCGGAGCACTCGCATCTTCAAGGAACACAAACGCATCCTTGCCCTGGATGAGTGGATATGGGCAGATTCCGCATACCCATCCGAGACCTGGTGTGTCTCGCCATTCAAGAAGCTGATCGGAGGAGAATTAACTCCAGATCAACGAACATATAACTATCACATATCCTGGGTATGTCGTGCTTTTATCTCCTAAATGAGTTCTCATGGGGTCAGATTCGCATTCGCTCCGAACATGCCATTGGGCTCCTCAAGGGCTGCTTTCAAGCTTTACGCGAACTCAGGATTCAAATTTCTTCAACAAAGCATCATAAATGGGCCATTGTCTTCGTCCGCTCGTGCATCATCCTCCACAACCTCATCCTTCGCCTCGAAGGAGGCGATTTTGACACCAAATTCTGTGAACATCTTTACGAAGCCAGAAGACAGCATGTGCCGGACTATGACAACGCCTCGGAGGGAAGCAGCGATGAACTGCAGCAGGCACGTCGACGGGCTGAGATGGAGGGTCAACGGTTTCGCCATCATCTTATGTCACGCTTATTTAACAGTCCTACCAGTGGCGCAGAGCGAAGGCAAAGGTAGATTACTTGTGCTCGGACTCGTACATCTTGTAAACAGTATTTGTACTGTTGAAATGAACTAGTGTAATAAGATCCGACGACTCGTAAATACTGGTACTAGATCCCCGTGCTTCGGAAGTTCGCAGTCTGGTCAGTAGCCGAAAACGAAAGGTTTTCAAGAGTAGAATTGTCCGGTGTTGGTGTTGGGTACATACCCACTTGAGTTGTTTGCACGAAATTACCAGATTCTGGATCGAAGGAGGGGTTGCCAAGCGCAGGTTGTGTGGCCTGAGCGCAAAATCGAGTGAGCTCAAGCTCGTACTGCATCATCCGCTCCTGGTGTAGTAACTCCTTCTCCTGGTGTTGTAACTCCTTCTCCTGCATCCTCTCCTTTATCTGGAGGCTCCTCTCTTCGGCAGCAAACCGTTGACCGTCACGCTCTTGCTCGGCCTTGAGCTCCATCTTCTGGCGCTTTGCGGCTAGAGTTGCGGTCTTGAACTCGTACGAACCCCTTGCAAGTTTGAGCAGTTTGGCGTGCTCGTTAACCGATGATTCCAAGGAGTTCTCGACACGTGTGCACTTGCTGGAAGCCGATTTTGATGGGCCTGCACTCCTCGAGCTTTGGTCGGCGGAGCTAGAAATGGATGGCGCCCGAAAGTGGGTCGGAAGGTGGAGGAGGGCAACAGGAGTGTCGGCAGCGGCAGGTTGTTGCTTGGGCTCGTTTTCTGATATGTCTATAGTGAGATCCTGTAATGCGGCGTTGAGTTAGATCCGATCTGATGGTGAGCGACAAAACTACATGCCTTCATGTTGTCGACTTCGCAGTCGCCGGGAGTGCCGGTGTGCTCCTCATGGCACTCCTCCTGCAAGCCGTCAGGCTCCTTCGCGCCAGTGCCTCCATCGGCATCTTGTCGCCTGTTGACCTGGTTCCCAAATAGTGTTTCCATAGCGTCGCCTTCGAGGTCTTGGCCGGGCTCAGATGACACTGAGTGGGGGTTAAAGCTGGGAAGTGTGCGCCAAAATCCGTGTAAACACTTCCAAGTGGGAAAACCAGACAAAAGTTTATCTATAGATATTTTTTAGTCGGTGAATGGATAGAGTAAAATGCGACGCACCTAGGAGGTTGGTGAGATTCTCATCCTCCCGAATCTCTTCGACCGTTAGACCTGCACCAGTTCTCCCGAGCTCCAGGTTGACCTCACGGTACTTGCGCTTCAAACTGGAAACGAGAACTCACTGCATGATCCAGTTCTCGACCGCCTTGGCATACTTTTTTGTGTCCGCTTTCACCTCTTCATGAACCCAGGCATCAGCATCGACGGAAAAGATGTACTCGGCCATCTTAACATGGAAAGTGAACTTTGAGCCCTTAGCTACACGACACGTCCGATTTTCTTTCTTCACATCGTGTGACGAGTCAGAAAATAGCCTCTGGCAGTCTTCGGGATTGTCCTCCAGCCAATCGATGAGCCGCTCAGTGCGCGGGTCATCCCACTGGACTTGAGACACTTTTTCATGGGGCTCTTGGGTGTCACTACTGACCTCAGTCGTGGCCGGTTTCTTGCCCTGCTTGGTGGTGCGCTTGGTCTTGGTGCCAGGTTTGGCCATGGTGGTTTTTGCTCGCGCTTTGGAGGACATGAGTGTGGCCAAAAGAAGCGACGACGGAGAGGACGACGGAGAGGCAGGGTAGAGACTAGCCACGTATTCGAAAATTAAACTCCAATTTAGTCATTGCCTTCCTTCATCGGGATCAAAATAATTACATGATGGGATGTAGGAGCCCTGACCCGTCCTGAACAAAAAAAATTGGCATTAACTATCCCCTTTTTGATTTTCTGATCAATTCATTTCCAATTTAATGGTTCCAAAAATGGTATGATAATTAAACGAAAATGGGAACTTGGAAAGACCCTAATGTCACACTAGCAAGTTGCAAATGAGTTGCATAGTTGTGCCAGCTTCTGGCTCAAGCTTGCCTCAGGCAGTTGAACCAGAGAAAGTGGCAAAGGCAGAACTTTGTCTAAGGGAGGGCCAGCTTAATGACACTCTGCATCACATTCACATTTCCCTGGGACACAAATCCTATCTGTACAGACACAATGTTCATCCAGCACGTACGCAGAGACTCAAAACACGTGCTTGGGCAGAGGTGCGCACACTGCCAAGTCCACTGTTCAACATCATGCTCGGGTTTATACTCCCCCACGGCAGGCAATGGTAGACCTTGGCGTTGGCAGCACTCTCCTTGACAGGTACAAAGTCTTGAGGTGCCAGGACTTGAGTGTCAAGACAAGCATAATTGCGCCCCATGTGTGTGGACAACAGAACAAGTTGCTGCCTTGGTTTTGGACAATGGATGTTTGGAGGAGCCAGCAAGTGAGAGCTGAACCAAAGGCTTGGCCAAGTCTGGCAATATATCTGGGCCAGCTCAAGGTGGCTCAGCTCGGCTATAGGAGCTGCCGACATACTACTTCTGCCTCATCCTTGTTTCTGAACAAGACCCCAATAGCCTCATCTTGAAGATCTTGACCAGGCTCAGACAATACTGTGTGAGGGTTGAAACTTGGGAGTGTGTGCCAAAATCCATGCAAGTGTTCCCAGTAGGGGAAATTGGCCAAAAGTTTGTCTGTGTCATCTGGTCAGTGACTCAGAGCAGAGATGATAGAGATGTATGACACACCCAGGATGTTGTTCAGGTTGCTGTCCTTCCAGATCTCTTCAACTGTTAGCCCTGCGCCCATTCTCCCAAGCTCCTGTGTTAAGTCGCAGTATCTGCACTTAAGACTTTGCAAGATGTCAGCACAACTACACCACCTCAAAAAGATAACATGACATACTGAGTGACTTGGTTCTCAACTGCCTTGGAGTATTTCTTGATGTCCTCCTTCACTTCAACATGAACCCTGGCATCTCCATCCACAGAAACAACATACACAGCCATCTTGGCATAAAATGCAGACTTTGCACCCTTGGCTACATGACATGGGTGGTTTTCTTTCTTCACATCATATGATGAATCCAAGAAGAGCCTTTGACAATCTTCAGGGTTGTCCTCCAGCCACCCAATAAGCCAGTCAGTGCAGGAGTCACCCCACTGTACTCGGGACCCTTTTTCAATAGTTTCTGTGGCTTTGTCACCAACCCTAGGTGTGGTTACAAGCTTCTTGCCTTGCTTGGTGGTATGCTTTTGCTTGGCACTTGGTGGTTTGTCTGTGGCAGTGTTCTTCCCCTGCATGAGTATCAGGTGGTTAACAGGAAGAAACCTGTGAACAAATGCAAAAGTGAACAGAGGGTGGTTTGATACGTACTAGTGCATCTGTACCCTCTGTAAAATAAAACCCTGACCACTTTCTTCATGGAATGGGAATAATGGTATTAAGTGGAAAAGGAGCAGAACTCATCCTTAACGCAAAAAATCCAATTACTCAACCCATTTTTATCTCCTGATCAAGTACATTTTTAAAAATAATGAAGTACAATAATGGGGTAAATAAGAGTACTTTGAAAGACCCTATTGACTCTGTCCCAAGAGTCAGTCAGTGCTCAGTGCTTGGCTGTGAAAGAAAAACCTGGAATTTGTACCTGAACTTCACTGTCATTCACAGACCATCTTAGACACTGTATATCTTCCCCACCAATATGGTTGAATTCTACATGACACCCAAACATCTGTAGGAGATCATTTCGGGCATCTGGCAAAACAGTGTCCCCAATAAGGCTCCAACCATTTAGGTTTAAAACAGTTTTTAAACTATTTACATGGTTTACTTTTACCATATATTTACTGGCATGGTGGTATGAAGTAAATAAACTAAATAGTAAACAGTAAACAGTTATCTCAAGACCCTTCAGACTCAAGAGGAACTGTTATCCACATTTGGCCTCAGATCAGAAGATTTAAGTGTGCTAGTTAATATGAATATAACACTTTTGAACACCATTGAATACTTTGAACTTGGCCCTAAACACACTGGATGGAAATTACCAGTTTTATGCAAAAAATTTAACACCTCTATAATAAGAGGCAACTCATTTATTATGGTCAAAAATGTGTCTGATAATTATATACTATTAAGCCAGATTCATGTTAAAAAATGATATCAAAATGGTATTTATATAATATAAATTTCCACAATTTATAGAGCAGAAAATATATTATTATTTAAGGATTTCATCTAGATATAGCTTTAAAAAATGAGAGCCAAACCAGTGGCCAACACCATTTACACTTGGAATAAAGAAGTATCATTTGCATTTTTCTAACATTGTAGAAGAATATCCACTTTCCAACCAAAGAGATTGTAACAAAATCATATCAAGTAAATATCATTTTAACAACATTTTTTAATCTGAATTCAGCCTAATAATATATGGCCACCACTGGATGGAAGATCCATTGACAAAATTTAGGCATTTATAACAAAAGGTATTTTTTATTCACAAATTTCATAGATAAAATGTTGATAAGGTATTTAAATATTGACAATGCAATTTCAAGACATAATATGTAGACTGTAGATTTTATTTTCCACAATATTGTCAGAATATTGTGTTAAGTATCTTGTCAAGATATTTCACATGGTAATCTTTATGAAATAACAGTGGTTCAGTTTAGAGGGTTTTAGGGTTCAACTACAGAAATGTGCATGTCCCAGAAATGTGCACAACATTTTGGATGAGAATCTGACCATTTTTTCCAGCCTCAGTATGACCCCATGTCTGTTGGATACTTATTTGGAGGACATCAAGAAGCCTCGCAGAAGTCACAACTGCGAAACATCATGGCATCCTAATGGAACACTGATGTATCACTGCCTCACAGCCTGGCAAGTTGCTCTCCTGCCAACCACAGTGCATAACAAGCTCTACACTCACAAGACTGGCAGCAAGAGAGCAGGTCAGCATCATTGTGAAGTCCTCCTCCTCGGCAACAAAAGGTACCTGGGTGTACTCAAGTGAGTTGAGTCCATTGAGGACAAAATCGATGGCCAGGTTATTCTTGTCAAAGACAAAAACATTTTATCAAGATAATACCATGTGAAATATTTCAACAAGGTATAACCTCTATATAGTGTTGTAAACCTTGTGGTAAGGCTAGCTCAAGCCAACATTTTTGGAATCTCAGGAAATAAAACTCTGAGAATATTTGTGAAGTTATACTACATTAAATGCTAGGGGGTCCTCTGTCAACACTTATAAGTAATCCAATCAACTGTTCCTAATTTATTTGACTGCAGCTAACTTGGTTATTTGCAAGCCAAGCTAATTGTTAAGGCCTAATTGGACCACTTAGAGTTGCCCTGGCATTTTTAATTGTCTACCTCCACAAACAACTTCAGACTTTTCCTATTTTATTTCATACTTGTAGGATCCCAAAAATGTTGGCTCAAGCTGCAACTAAGGCTATAACACAACATAAGGTTGGTTGTTGAATATGTTAGTGAGAGTCAATTTTCAAGTTACTATTTTCATCATATTTCATATATTTGCTACTGAGTGGGCCCATTTTCAAGAAAACTTCTGGGGTATCAATGTAAATTGTTTTATAAATAGTATTTACTGTCTATAAACAATTTACAATGGTTTACTGACTCTATTTACAGGCTGTTGAGTAAACATAAACTAAATGGTTGGAGCCTTATGCCATTGAGTGTGGCAGAACCACTGGAGCTGTCATGGTTGCCAATATGGTTGGAGCTTCTAGATCTGGTGAGATGGATCATCCCCCTAGTTGTTCAGAGGCTGCCAAAGCTGCCACAGCAAGAAATTCAGCCAATCCAAGCTGCCTAAGGGAAGGGATGGCTGCATACACTACTGACTGTGGCAGAACTGCTGGAGATGCCACAGTTGCCAAAATGGCCAGATGTCACAACCACATGACACCTTCCTATTTTGGATTCCTATTTTGGACTGACTCGTTTTGGTTGTGACTCACAGGGCAAAGGGCTGCCAGCTCAGCAGTGCCAGCTTGTTACGTTTCACGCTGTGGACACTTACAAGTCAGTTGTGACTCCTTCATAAGCAGTAATTCATCATGGACTTCTGTATCAGTCAGTGGTTGTGGTATCACATGATAGGTGTACCATGACTCATTCCTAGTATCGCAGTAGTAGGGTTTGAGCTACTTATGCGACTCATCTCAGAGTTCACAGGGGAGCTTTAAAGCGACCCCCTCTTTGTATAAGTAAGGTAGCCGCCATCCAGTCTCGACGACCTTTATGTAAGCCTTCAACCCTAGGGTTGGGTCACGTGATTTCGCCATGTTTCGGAATGTATCTACACAAATATTCTAAGTTGATTGTTTGGCAGCGAGAACCCATTCTGGGGGCAACGTGCGATGCCCATGGTACCTCTTGTTTGCCCATGCGGCCTGTGCCCCCGATAAACCCTCTCGATAGGCAGCAATGAAATGCGCGGACCGATTTGCAAACCTAGAGAACATGTTAAGCTGTGGCATAACGGGAATAAAGAAAACTCACCGCCGGATCTGGAGAAGCGAGACACTGTCGAGGCACTCCTTTACTGTGGACTCCATGTCCTTGAGTGTGCCCGCTCTTGATGTTGCACGGTATTGGAACTTTGCTGCACCCCAGAACTGTTCGATAAAGTTCAGTTCGCAGTGATACTTAGGATAGAAGTCGCAGAGATGGCCACGCGACTCGATATATTCTTGTAACTGAGGCTTTTGGGAGGTGAAATCGGGCTGAGTGAAAAGCACGCGCCGGCAGCAGCAGTCCGTGCGACTGGCTGGACACTTGAACTTGGTGCACTGTGCAGGCAGCCCGTTCTCTGGCCATAGCCCGCGTTCCCGAATGATAACTTCCATCCCCTTAAACCAACCGGGCATGGAAGGGTGATCATCTAAGAAGTAAAATGACTGAGTTTCTCCACTAGGTAAGGTGCCATCGCGCATGCGTGAACCATCCGTGGTATGTGTCCAACCCTCCCTCGGCGCTGGAAAAAATATGAGCTATGCGTTGCACAATGATAAAACACACGCACCTTTGACCATTTGGCGTGCTGAGATCGCGTTGTCTGCACGCTTCTGATGGCTGGGGGCATTGTCGAAGAGGAATAGGCCCTGGACCCATCCTTTAGTGATCCCCTCGAAAATGTCGATCGCTTTATCGACCTGAACGAGCAAGTCACTGGCTGAAAACCAGCCATCCCTTGACTTCCCCGGCTTGAAATATACACGGGCTTCACTGAAGAGACATGAGCATGGTCAGTGTATGGACGTGCAGGGAGTCGACGCACTTGTCATCATTGCGCAGACAACCCCACTCCGAGGTCAGAAAATCCGAGACCATCAGGGACTGGCCATCCCCCTTTGGTCTCGGAGTCTTGCTCGATCCCTTGCGGTCCCAGCCGATCTTGCGTTGATCGTTTTGAAAGAATGTCGACTCATCATGCGTTACAAGGATCAGTCGGAAGCGGCCAGCAGCCCGAGCGGCCTCTGGCACAGGAAAGCCACGGGGGGGTGGAAGTTCCTCCCCGTTGTCGTCCCAGATGTGGAAACGCCGCTCGTGCTGCTTGAAACGTTGTATGAAAGTGTTCCTGTACTCCACAACGTCTTCGCGTTCATGGCCATCGACATACATACCGTTTTGTTGCTTTCCATACCGCCATCCCAAATGGCCTAGCCAATGATGTGCTGTGCGCTCGGAAATGGAGGTCTTGTTGATGCCCGCTTGCTCGAATCGCTCTTGCATATTTGGGCCAGCAATGACATTGACGAGATCTGTTGCCGTGATTGATCCGTTCTTCATCATCTCTCCCAGCTTGAACTGGACTTCCTGTGATATGTCTTCATCCCCCAATACAGTTGAGCGGGTCCAGTTATATTTGTGGAGCGGTAGGTCGCGGGACTGTAAGAAGGTGAGCACCCAGCACCGTATCGATCGAGCACGTGAGACGCCGTGGCTCTGAGACTTTGCAAAGACGAGCGACGCTCGTGTCCATGTGTAACACAGATCTTTGTCCATGAATAAATTCAGTGTCCCCACCATTGCCTGAATGCGCCCACAAAGAATTGGGTCCATCTTCTTCTCTTCAACCAGTGCATTCAGCTCCCCTCGAGCAATGTCCAATGCCGTGTGATCTCGAAGGTATTTCAGAGCACTGTCTTGGGAAAACTGGGGACTGGAGTTGTCAGGATCATACCCTCGGCAAAGCTCCTCGAGCTTGCGCATGACGATGCTGTGACTCGGAGTATCATTGAGATCATGTCGCATCTTCTTTGACTCGGAGGGGGCACCGTGACTGTCTGAGTCCAAGTCATCATCGCTCAGCGTCTTGCAGCTGCTGCTGCTCTCTTCTGATTCTTCCAAGGGTATTGGATGATGGACTCGGATACGGGGCACACACCGTGCTCTTTTCAGTGAGCCGGAACCTTGGCTGGGGCTGGCCTGGGGCATGGGCAAAACTTCAGCTGTGTTGTCAACCTGGATGGGCCGCGGCTCCAAGTTGGAAGTGATTTTGAAGATGCATGGCATGCCTGCAGCACTGGCAACCGTATCATCTCTAGATGCTTCAGCCTCCCCTTCCCCCTCCTCCTCCTGCCTTTGTTGCATAGATCTGCACCGGGAGGCTGCAGCCGCAGCAACCAAGGCATTGAGCCTGGCCTGCCGATCTTCTTTCTCGACCTTCTGCCTAAAGAAATCCGGCAATGTGGTGAATCCTTGGGCTGCTAGCTTCCTCCAGGCCAGTCTTTCTCTGCTCAGGGTCCTCTCAGACTTTCCAGGAAAATGGGGAGCACGTTGGCACTTTATGGATTGTTCTGCCTGCTCTTCTGCACTTCGAAGAGCCCAGGTGGTGTCTCCATCATGACCACCCCTATCCCCTTCATGGCCCAGGTCCATGGACCCTTCTGGACTTGGGGACGTGGGACGTGCCGCATTGTTCCCATCCGGGGTTACTGCAGCCAATGGCCATGAGCCTTCTGTTTGCCGGCATTGAGGAACACCATGCACCCGGTTCAATATGTGGATGATTCTTTTTTTGTCTTGCTTGGGTGGCATTCTTGATGCGTGCACATTTTCCGGCCTTTCGCTTTGGCATCTGCAGCAATTTACAGGCTACAAAGTCCAACTTTGCACAACTTCAGAGGGAGCACATGTGACTTTTAGATCACGTGTTTTCACCAGAATATTTTCCTTCGATTTGTAAATGTCGCTCAAATTGACTGTAAGACAAAGGAATTACATTTCCACACAAAATGTTTGAATCACACAAAAGTTTGTCAAATTGTATTTGTTTTGAAAAAACTCTTATACACGTCAAAGAAGGGGTTCTTCCCTTCCAATCCTTTAGATTAAATATCTAATCTGATGCTTTGTGAGGGAGGAGTGTTCGAGCCAAAACGGATGACTTTCTGCTTACATAAAGGTCGTCGAAACTAGATGGCGGCTACCTTAGTAGTTCACAAAGACTAAGATTCACCATCTTGGTCTTCTTCAATTGCCATTCCGTTTCTCTCTCTCCTCTGCCTCCTTCTTGTCATCAGTCTTGCAATTCACCTGTCTCTAGTCAAGCAGGTTGTCTTCCAGTGTTTCCACCCAGTGGACTTCACCCTGGTGCTGTTGTTGATCATGTGTCTACTGAGACCGTCTATCTATATCACATGACTCACCCTCACAAGTGTTTTGCTAAGTCATCTACACCCTTTCAAAGTCCAAGTCAGACTAACACCAGTGGCAGCATTACACAGCTGGCCTTATGCTGCTGGCACTTGCACATCCCTTGTAAAATAGCACAAAAATACCGGTTTGTATGAGATTTAAGAAGCTTGTAGTGTTACTATGTAGTCTCCCATTCTGGTCTCTTCAATAACATAGCCCAACTCCAGTCTCCTCTCCTCTGCAGTGTGCAGAGCCACCGCTTTCGCGCTTAGTCAGTGCCCAGCCTGTTTGGCCTGACCCTCTGAGTTGTGACTCATGGAAAAGTCCCTTGGACTGTAAACAAATGCAGAGTTGCATCAACTGTAAACAAAATATATGTATGTCTTTGGAATGATCCAGGTGATCGTAACACTGGAGCTTCTGAATATGGTGAGAAGGGCCATCCCCCTAATGGTCCAGATGCTGCCAAAGCTGCTGCAGCCATTACTTCAGCCAATCCAAGCTGCCTAAAGTAACTGGTCATGCTCAGTAAAAAAGGAAAAGTCAGGAAAAGTCCGTTAATGGTCAATTCTTGGTCAATCTGTCAATGATATTTTGCAAATCTACCGTTTTGGGTCATCTGGAGTCATTTTGACTTATTTTGACTTTGGCTGACCTCCAGTTGACTTGGGCGGCCCTGGCCAGGTCGGTGTCCGATACTCATTTTTGGGATAAATCCAGTCAACTCTTGTCATTTAGAAGTCATTTCAGGTCCAATCCAGGTCATCCCACAATCAGTTCTAGTCAATGTTTTTTAACAAACAGATCAATTTATTGCCAAATACTAGTATATGACATGTGTGAGTAACATACAAAAAGGGTGATTAAAGGAGTGTGCTGTGGAACTTGCCTTGGCATACAGTGCTCCACCGGCATCCACCCTTCTGCCACCGTTGTCGTCAGGACACAGTAGGGGCACTTGGATGAACAGAACACTGCCACAATTGTTGTGGTTGGGACGCGTGGCTGCATCATTGTTGTTGCGGCACGTGCTTCTCGGTTGGCTTGCATTGGTCTCCTGGCAGTAGTGGCTGTGAGTGGACATTGGGTGGCGAGGTGACACAGATGGTACGTGCAGTGCTGGGGCAGCTGTTGCAATCAACATGAGTGTATTGTCAGCTTAAAAAAAATACTAATACTTATTTTTTTTGGTTTGTTTGTGGGAGTGGTGTCAATGGTGTCTTGTGAATGTATGCTGGCAGGTGCATGTCATGGCACTAGTGATTTGCCGGCCCAGCTCGGCCTGATAGCCGTGGCTTTGGCCCGTCTTTCCATGGCTCAGGCTTTCCAAAAGTTGAGCCGAGGCCTATCCCCTGGCTTTCAATGGCTTAGGCTGGCCTCGGCTCCATACATCATAGTATCAGATGATAGTATCTATGATAGTACAAGACATTTCTAAACGGATTGTCTAAACAGATTGCTAGCGCGACGATTGTGGACGTGTATTTGTTGAAGAGGTAAAGCTGCACATGAGTGCGGCAAGGTTGGGAGTGAAAATGGCCCAGGTGTCGGGTCACAGGTCGGAAATGGTCGCGCATGCTTGCGCGCGACGCAAAGATTCGTAGGTGTGGCCATCTGGGTCGGGAAAGCGTCGATGACGAAGGGCTAAAGCTGCGCGTTGGTGCAGCAAGGTCGGGGAGGGAAATGGTGAGCACCCACTGGGTCACTGGTGGTCGGAAACAGTCGCGCATGCTTCCGCACCGTGCGAAATTGTGCATAAGTGGCCACCTGTGTCGGTAATACGTGGGATTCGAGTCGCTGAAGCCGCACGCGAATGCGGAAGGGTCGGGAGCGAAAGCAGTGTCGGTTGGTCGCAGATAGTCGAAAGCGGTCGCACACGCTTGCGCGCAACGCGAAACTTCGTAGGTGTGGCCACCTAGGTCGGTAGCACGTCTGGATAGAGTCGCTAAAGCCGCACGCGAATGCGGAAGGGTTGGGAACGAAGGCAGTGTTGTTTGGTCGCAGGTGGTCAAAAGCATTTGCGCATGCTTGCGCGCGTCGCGAAACTTCGTAGGTGTGGCCAGCTGGGTCGGTAACACGTCGCTAAAGCCGCATGCGAGTGCGGAAGGGTCAGGAACGAAAGCAGTGTCGGTTGGTCACAGGTAGTCGAAAGCGGCCGCGCACACTTGCGCGCAACACGAAACTTCGTAAGTGTGGCAGCCTATGTCGGGAACAGGTCGGGGTTGAGTCGCTAAGGCCGCACGTGAATGCAGCACGCTGGGGAACGCAAGGAATGAGCCACACTGAGCTTAAAAGCTCGCAATTTCTGAGGGACAGTGAGGGGGGAAGTCTATTCTCCTGCTCAATGTAAGGTTGTATTACATGAGCTATATAACGGGATGTGTGTGTTAAGGACAGAAGGCGCATCAGATAACCAGGGGACCAAGGGAAATGCAAAAATGTGTAGGGAAATGTCCGGGATGAGTGGGAAGCGGCCAAGCTCGCATAGAGCGCGGGAATGTGGTGCTTATTATAGAATGACTGTAACAGTGCGGGAGAGTGTGGGCGAGCACAGGATAGTGAAAAGCATTGGCAGGAATGCCAGAGGGGGGTAACAGCAAGGTGTAGCAACGGCGCTGAACTGTGAGACAAAACCAACCAGTGTCAATTATTAAGCTGGACCACACATCACGGAGCCGAGGCTGTGGGCCAGGCCGCCATCTTACCAAATCTGAAGCCCGAGCCATGGGCCGTCAAAAGCTGGGCCGGCGGCATCCGTGGGAACGGCTTTCCACAGCTGGCTTTGGCTGGCATCCGGCTTTTGAGCTGGGCCGGCAAATCACTACATGGCACTGCCTGGGCCAGTAGTGTCAACGAAGGACGGAGGTGCCAGGACAGCTGGGTGGGATGGGATGTTGTGAAAGCTGCGTGACAATGGAGTGAGTGAGGCAGTATTGTGGAGTCTGCGAGTGTGACAAAAAAGGGGGGGGGGAACTGTAGGCGTAAAATGAGGGTGTAGTCTGCAAAGTTTGTCAAAGGGAGAGCGTTGAGTAGGCCAAGCATGGGAGGTTTTTTCTAGCTCCGTCTCATTTGCAGGAACATTTTGTCTAAGTCCAAACCTCCATTCCTTCTGTTTTCCTGCCACTACTGATTTTAATTTTAATTTTATAAACCCATCCCACTGCCGCTTCCAAGACTTCCAGTCTACATTCAAGAAAGCTACACTATCGACCCTACTGCCACCTGTTCTCTCCCCATAGCAGATGACTAGGATGTCCAAGTGCCGCCACATCGTCACTAAGGGTTCTAGTGTAAGTGCACATTCTCTTGAACCGCCCCTTGTTTGCTCCACTAACTAGAGACCATCCCCCTTATACAGACCAACATGCACCTGCCGACACATGTTCACAAGACATCGTCGATGCTGTCCCCACAAACAAACCAAAAAAAATGAGTATTAGTATATATTTTTTAAGTTGACAATGTGCTCATGTTGACTGCAACAGCCGCCCCTGAGCCAGCACTGCACATACCATCCACGACACCTTGCCGTCCAACGTCCACTCACAGCCACCACTGCTGGGAGTCCAACACAAGCCAACTGAGCAGCACATGCAGCAGTGACAACAACGACACAGCCACACATCCCAACCACAATGGTTGTGGTAGTGGCGGTGGCATGCTCTATTCACCCAAGTGCCCCTGCTGCGCCCCGATGATGACGGTGGTGGAAGGGTGGAGCACTGTACGCCAAGGCAAGTTCCACAGCGCGCTCCTTTAATCACCCTTTTTGTATATTACTTGCACATGTTGTATAGTAGTATTTGGCAATAAATTGATCTGTTTGTTAAAACAATTGACTAGAACTGATTGTGGGACGACTTGGATTGGACCTGGGATGACTTCTAAATGACAAAAGTTGACTGGATTTATCCCAAAAATGAGTATCAGACACCGACCTGGCCAGGGGCCGCCCAAGTCAGCCAAAGTCAAAATAAGTCAAAATGACTCCAGATGACCCAAAACAGTAGATTTGCAAAATATCATTGACAGATTGACCAAGAATTGACCATTAATGGACTTTTCCTGACTTTTCCTTTTTTACTGAGGGTCATGGTGTGGCTGTGGGCTGATTCAATGCCATAGGCAGCTAATGGTCGGCCCATTCCTGACTCCAGGCTATAGGCAGTGTGTGTGTCTAGGCAGACAATGGTCTGCCCACCCAAGGCCATACACAGCATGTCTTGGCAGCTAATGGTGGGCCCATTCAAGGCCATAGGCAGTGTAATGCCACCACAGGGGTGTTAAGTACAATGTGTACTTCCTAAGTCATGGCAGGTAACGAAAAGGTGTGAGTTGGTTGGGACTCAGTTTGGTGATGCACAAGTATCACTTGGTCTCCCTTGACACAAGGATAATAGAGGAGTTCAGGGCAAGGCTCAAGTACAAAGGTGAACGAAAGGGTAACTCAAGTGCAACTGCGAGTTCAGGTGGTTTCATGAGACAACAATGTGGTATTATGCAAGAAGTCAAGTCTACTGTACAGGCTAAGTAGCATGTGACTTATATATTAGTACATGGTGTCACAGACTGATTGAAGTGGACACTTACCACAGTTATGACCCCTTGGTAAGCAGTAATGTGTCATGGACAAGTGCATCAGTCAGCAGTTGTAGTATCACATGTTCCAGTACTATGACTCCTTCCTAGGACAGCTGTAGTAGGGTTCGAGCTACTTTAGCTATTCATCTCAGCATTTGGAGAGGAGCTTGAAAGCTGCCTTGTCAATGTATAAGTAGTAGTCAATGAAGACCAAGATTGCCATCTTGGTTTTCTTCAATCGCCATTTCATTCTCTTCTCTCTTCATCTCTCTCCTCATTGTCTGTGTTACGCCACCACGGGCGTTAGTCTGACTTGGACACTTAGGGATTACCACAGGTCGGCAAAACCTGCCCGGGTAGCGGGTAAGGGTTTGCCAGGTATGGGTCAGGGTAAGTGATCTCAGACCCTTGCAAACCCGTACCCGTGCATACCTGTGGCACAGGTTCCTGTGGGTATTCTTCTGCATCTGGTGAAAATATACACTTGTTGTCGCATAGTCCAAAAAAAACAACAGAAAAAAACATTGCATAGGATAATATGTCTACAGGAAGCTACTACAGGACTACCCTGTAGCCGCTGCTATCCCTACTGCCCACCCTACACCCTCGTCGTCGCCATCACCGTCGTCATTTCTGTCGCTGCGCTACACTGTACTGTTGTCATCATTGTTGTTGTCATCACTGCACCCGTCGCTGTTGTTGTTGCTATCGCCGCATCGCCATCACCATTACTGTTGTGGCTATCGGGGGAGCAGAGTGTGGAGGGGCAGTAGTGAGGTTGGGAGCCCACGCAGGGCAGCAGTTTCGGTGGTGATACCGACAATGGTGGCCTATTGGCAGGTGTTTTGCCAGGGGAGCTGTGTGGGAATAAATGTTGGCACATCAGCCGTGTCGTAGCTTGGATGGACCAATACTCATCTATTTTGGGTTTTTGAGGGTGGCCCCATTGTCGGTGTCTTGTGAATACCCGTGGCAGGCGCACACTGGTTTGTAAGAGCGATGGCTGGTCAGTGATGGAAGAGGCGGACGTACTGTACAATATTGTTGATGAGTGATGAGTGGCAAAAAGCTTCCCATGCTCACGTTCAGGCCAATCAATGACTTGTTTTGTTTTGTTTTGTTTTGTTTTGTTTCTTTACTTTACCATTCTGTTGTCCCGCTACTTCTGTCCCTTTCCCCGATGTAACAAGTCACGATCCGCTCAGCACTGGAGGCTACACCTCCATGCAGAGGCGAAGACAACGAGCTACATCAGGCATCTTCTTTGGTGCCATCGTAATCGCTGTCTTCTCACTGCAGTGGAACATGCGATGATGGCAGACTTGGACGGCCCTGCCACTCAACAATGATGATGCCTGCCACAAGCGATGTGGGCTTCCTACCACGAATCCACGATTATGCCTCGGCCACATGATCCCGACCATGACAGCCCTGACTCGACTGCCTACTACCCCTACCCCTACCCTGGGCCACTGGCAACCCGATCCCAGACCCACTACCACCATGACCGGGGTATCATACCAACACAAGATGAGGCCAATACACCACGACCCCAACCACAATGAGGAGGACACGGGCGATGATGGTGGCCCGTTGTGGTGGCAATGTCAACGTGACAACGACCACTCTGAGTTGTATGTACCTCATGTCATACCCTCCTTTCTTGTCCACCACAGGACCACTCTATCATTGGTTCTGTCATCATCAGTGTCTAGGGCAGAAAATGTGTGTCTGTATATGCCTCCGTCACCTCACTTTCCTATGACACCTGACTCGATTCCCTTAGTCCCTTCATGTTGACTACCGACTGCAAGACCGACCGCAACAACAATGATCATGAGCCGACAATGACAACAACGATCATGCCGACCAGCGGCGAGGCAGCAATGGCAGTGATGGAGATGAAGGCAACCACAACAGCAAAGGCATGTAAACTAGTATTTACTATTGACTCTTAGCTACATTCTCTCACCTCTGATGAATAAATTTGTTTTGTAACTTGTCAAACCCGCTAGCACCCACCGAACCTGCTATCAACCCATCAAAACCCACCCCAACCCATAACCTGTACCCCCCCCAACCCATACCCTTGGTCAGGGGTACAGGTTTTGGCGGGTACAGGTATGGGTAGCCTCCGAGTGACCCGAGGGTTACCCTCAGTAAAAAAGGAAAGTCATTGAGAAGTCAGAAGAAAGTCAGAAGAAAGTCAGATGGGGGTCAACTGACTACAAAATGACTAAATGTCATTTTTAGTGACTACAAAATGACTACAAAATGACTTCTAGATGACTATTCATAGTCAATTGGTGGTCAATTTTTTTGCATAATCCATGGTTATCTCTTAGTCATCACATGGTCATATTGTAGTCATCATCCATAGTCATTTTGTAGTCATTTCATAGTCATATCATAGTCAAGTCACAGTCACAATAAATTCCCAAATTAATTCAATTTCACACAGCAATTAAAGAACAATAAAATAAATTTATTTGTTTATTTGATAAAAGTACATAAAGCTACTAATACTAGGACGAGGTCGGGCCAGGGCGGTTGGGCGGGACGGGGTTGGTGGGATGCAAGAGCGAGGGTGGTGGTGTTGCAGCGGTGGCGTGGCGCGTGGAGTCGGGGCTGAGGCGGCGGCGTTGATGGCAGTTAGGACGAGGTCGGGCCAGGGCGGTTGGGTGGGATGGGGTTGGTGGGATGCGAGGGCGAGGGCGGTGGTGTTGCTGCGGTGGCGTGGTGCGTGGAGTCGAGCGGCGGCGGCGTTGATGACAATGCAGGGGGATGGGGTCGGTAGATGGCTGAAGGGGATCAGGTCAATGCAGCGGAGGTGTTGCTAGCGTGGGTGGTAGGCGGTAGCGGTGGTGATGGTGGTAGTTGAGGTGGCAGTGGCGGGTTGCGGTACTTGCGGGCTGTTGATGTTGTGAGGTTGCTGGTGTGGGTGGTGGTCGGTAGCGGTGGTGGTGGTGGTTGAGGCAGTGATGGCACGTGTGTCGGGGCAGTTGGGGGAGGGTGTTGAGATGGCAGTGTGAAGGTGGGTGGCGGTATCGAGGTGGCGGCGTCTGAGTCGGGTGTGTTGAGCTCGTGACGTCGTAAGGGTGAGGTCCACAGGGTGGCGGCAGGTGGGCACAATGCCGGCGGTGATGCGGTGACGTGGCTTGCGTGTCCCGAGACGGGGGCAGGTGAGTGGGTGGCCTGCGTGTGCGCGCGAAGGGAGGGGTCAGTCGAGAGTTCAAAATGGGACTGTAAAAAGAAAAGAAAAAAAGAACTTATCTACTATGAGAGGCCCGAGCAGTACGGGTAGCCTTTGAGACGGATGATGCGGCCGCCACTGTCCTGTAGCCCGCACGGGTTAACAACAAAAGAGAAAAAAAAAGGACACCACCTGGTGGCGGCGGGGTGGCCTGTGTGTTCTCAAGTTGTCTGAGTCTTTCGTACTTGCCGTGACATGGAAAGGAGATGGAGGACGTGGTAGGAAGGTAGGTTTGGAATTCGAACAAGTTGCGCAGCCAAGTGGCGTACTTCCCCACACCACAAATTAAACTTCAGCCCGAAAGTCGCCCAGATCTTGAAAATCCATCCCAAGTCAATTTGAGTAGCCAACTAACTAGTGATTGAAAGTCCGGTCCGGTCCGGTTTTTTTCCCTTTTTTGGAAGGACCGGGACCGGGACCGATCCATCGGTTCATCCCCCGAGCCCAAAACCGGACCGAGCCGACAGGAGTCGGTCCCACCCGGTTGCCGGATTCTCAAAGACCGGTCCTCAGCGGTCTAAACCGGCTCATCGTGGGTCGGTTGCAACCGGCCAAAGACCGACTGCAACCGTCATAAACCGTCATAAGTTTCTATTGATCTATACTACTGGTAGTTACAACTTGTCACTACAGTACTCTATGGGTGGAAATATACTATGGACACCGTGAAAGCGTCGCGCCGGCGGTAGCCGCCCTCTCATCGCGTCATCGAGACGTCGTCGTCGTCGTCATCGTCGTCGTGCCAGAGGTTGTCGATGTGTCGATGTTGCGGCCAAAGTTGCAGACTCGCAGTTGTCGCGTGTCGTCGTCGTGGACCGTGGTTGTCGAGGCATTGTTGTTGCGGCCGTCGTTATGGTTGTTGATGTGATGATGTTGCGGCTGGCGGCTGTCGTCGTGTTGATGTTGCGGCTGTCGTCGTGTTGTTGTTGCGGCTGTCGATGTGTCGTCGTCGTCGTTGTCGACGTGTTGTTGTTGCGGCCGATCGTCGTCGTTGTCGATTTGTTGATGTTGCCGCTGTCGAGGTGTCGCCGTTGTCGATGTGTCGTCCTTGCGGCTGTCGATGTGTTATCGTCTTGATCGTTGCTGTGGTTGTCGACGTGTTGTTGGCAAGGTTGTTGGTGCAGTTGTGGTTGTGGTTGTCGACGCGATGTTGATGGTCGTGGTCGTTGGTCGTTGGTGATGGCGCGTGGTTGTTTTGAGGTTGTCGTTGTTGAGGCCGGTCCGAGGAATCGATGTCGGCGTCGCAGCAGTCGGCCCGGGTGTCGGAAGGGTGGTCGTAGTACCCATCTGGTCGGCGTTGTCGAAGTTCGCGTTGTCGGATGGTCGTGGCTGGTCGTGGCTGTAAAGACCGGTTGGGACCGGTCCCAACCGGCCCTGTAGCGGTTCACCCATTTTCCAAATTGGGATGAACCGCAACCGGTAAAGTTCTCAGGCCGGATGAACCGCAACCGAAGGTCCGGTTGCAACCGGTTGCGGTCCGGTCCGGTCCCGGTTTTTTTCCGGTTCATGGGACTGGACTTTCGAACACTACAACTAACTGATATCTCAGGAAGTAAAATAGATAAAAATGTGATAATATTTATGGAGCTAGATCAGATTAAACGCACATGGGTCCTATGCCAACTCTAAGCTATCTGATCAGTAGTTTTCAAAAGCACAGTGATAAGTGCAACAGTAGTCTAGCAGCTCAAGCAAACATTATTAGAATATCAAGAAATAAAATAGTATAAATATGGAAATATTTGGAGAGGTAGACCCCCTTAGAAGCTGGGGTATTCTCTGCCAACTCTAAGTGATCTGACATTCAATTCCTGAGTTATTTAACCAGCTTGGTAACACTTCAGCTGTTGAGCTGATTTTAGAGCCAGTTCAATAACTTGGGAATGGCCAATCAGATCACTTAGATCTGGCAGAGGGCCCAGGCCCTTTGTATGAAACTCTCTAAGGCAGGTCCTATGTCATGTGACAATGGCATGTGTTCCTTGACTAGAGGGTTGTATTCAAGGTGGATCAAGTTGGCAGGATCAGATCTGAATCTGATGGTGGGATGTTGATGCAAACTCTCCAGACCCTTGTGTCCAAGGATGACCAAGTGGTACAGTGGTACCTGTTCATCATCAATCTGAGTTGACTTAGACTCTTCACTCTCTGATTGTCCTGAATAATGCCAGTGTGCTTGTTGCACTTAATGCCCCTGTGGTGGGGTTACACCTATCCCAATATCCCCCTGTTTCCCTTTCCCATGTTCACCCAACCCATCTTCCTCATCCTTATTCCTCTCCAATTCCCTTTCCCCTTCCCATGTCCATTGTATTCCCCTTCCTTATATTAGTGATGGGAAAGTGTTTTGTTTAGTTTGGGGCCATTGGCCAAACTGAAAACTTGTTTGATTAGAATCTGTCCAAACTGAACCCAAACTGAAAGTTTGGTTCAGACTATTCCAGGACCATTTAAAATACACATTTTAAATTGCTCAACAATCAGTTTGGTTTGGTTCAAACCCAGTCTAATCAAACCTAGCTGTTTATTGAACAATAACTTGAATAAAGCACTTGTTCTTAAACAGTTTTTGTCTTAGTCGAAGTCGTGTGAATTTGGAACCCCGCCCGAGGGGGCGCCCGCGCGCCCGTGACGAACGTGAATCGTGAATCGACCGGATCCTGGCGGGTGTTCACACTTGTCACGGCGCTCGATTCGCACTTTCGGGGCCTCGATTCACGTTTGGATTCGCACTTTTTCGCGCTTTCCCTGGGCGCGTGCTGCCCAAGTCCCCCTCGACTTCGCTCGCCCCCCTTCGACTTCGCAAGCGCCCGTGACTGGGCCTGGCGTGACCAGCGCTCGCCTCGCCGTACAGTACGCATGCAGCACTACGTAGCGCATGAAGTGCAGTGCCGTATACCGCCCTGGTAGGTGGTAGGTGCGTCCCCTTCTTCTCTTTCTTCCCTCGGACCGCGCCTGCCTCTCGCATCCTCTTCCTCGTCATAGGTGCCGGCGGGAGCGACCGGTGCGTCCCCTTCTTCTCTTTCTTCCCTCGGACCGAGTCCCCCACGCGCCTGCCTCTCCCATCCTCTTCCTCGTCATAGGTGCCGGCGGGAGCGACCGGTGCGTCCCCTTCTTCTCTTTTTCCCTCGGACCGAGTCCTGCCTCTCCCTTCCTCTTCCTCGTCATAGGTGCCGGCGGGAGCGACCTCTTCTTTCCCCCCCACCTGGTCGGCTTCCCTCTCCAGAGGGGCCTGTCGGCACCCGGCTGCCGCCACTACTGCCTTGGACCTCGGTACGTCCCTTCTCTCTCTCTTTCCCCCCCCGGACCAAGTCCCTCACGCGTGCCTCCCTTTTCGTAGGTGTTGGCGGGAGCCGCAGACGGGATCGTCGCTCACGCTCTCCGTCGCACCCCTCCTCGTATGATCGTCCCCTCGCAACAGCAACGGCGGCGACAGAATTGACAAACCATGGTCGTGACGGGTGCCGGACTCAGATCCTCGAAAGTACGCCGTCATCGTTCGTCCTACGCTAGCATCCTTCTCACTTTTCACTCAAGCCCCCATCCCGCATGCCACATTTCCCTCGCCTCCTCATCCCCGCCGCCGAACGCTCCACGCGCAGCCTTTCATCCCCCCAAACGACTCGAACCTGGCGTGCGCGGACACGATTGCGGTGGAGCTTGGTTGGCATGGGGGCTCGACGGAGCAACTCAGCGTCGGTATCGCGCGGAACAGGAAGGCCCAGAAAATCTCTCGGTCCTCCCTGCTTTGGTGCGTCCTTCATCCGAAGTTTAACCTTTTTTGTTTTGTTTTTCGTCCGATGTCGTTTCCCTGTGTGCCCCCGCGTGTCTGGCAAGTTCAACCTCACCGTGACCAACCGCCGATAGACTGACCACCGATATAGTGGATCTTCTTAAGGCGGCGACCACCAGCCGACGAAACCGTCCTGTCAACGTCCTGTCAACCCCCGCCCGCGTCCGTCGCAGTGCGGCTGCCTCTACGCTGTCCCCCAGCACCGCCTCGCGGGTTCTTGCCCCATCGACCTCTCCTACAGCGGCTTCGAGGTATCCGTCGCGACCGCCTCGATCTGGTAGGCCGACGCCTACCATGACGCCCTCTACGCGAGGTGCGACGGGGTCCCCGAGGACGGCCACGTGTTCAAATCAATGCCCCGGCGACCCCTCGCGGCATCATTCCAGTACGTGGTCTCTCGCCGGCAGTAACACGTGACTCCTGAACCCTGACTCCCAGGTCGAAAAGGGGCTCACTGAGGCACGCGAGTGTGGAACCGCTCGAGAAGCATTACACGAAACACATTCAATCAGATTAGGTACGTTCTACATGCGTCTTTACGCTACATGTCCCTTAACGAGGTCGCGTGGTCGTGTACAGGAATCGTGGGCACTCGAGGAGAGATGGCGGCATACGAAAAGCGGGAAGTGGGTCTGGAGGAGAGGCACAAACACGCCAATAGCAAGGCCGAGAAACTCAAGAGGTCATTGCAGGAGGTATGTTTTCAGTGTCGCATGTCCGTCCGGCGTTTCGTACCGGCTGACCGGTTCGTGTTGCAGGACGAGAACGCTCGTAACGACGCCCTCCGCTCCATCCAAGAGAACACCGCAAAGACGAAGAGCGAGAAGAGGGAAGTTGACCAATATGAGGAAGAGTTACAGTGGGAGGAAAGGGCTCTGGAGGGTATCCGCGACGGTCTCGAAGGTATGGTCTCCTCATCCTCTGACCGACAGTCACGCACTCATCGTTGGTTTTGCAGACAAGACCGAGGTATTTCGTGATCGGATCGAGCAAAAACAGAAGGAGCTCCAGCCTTGGAAAACGAAAGTCGACCAAAAACAGGCCGAGGTCGACGTCAAGACAAGCAAGCGCGACATGCTGGTCAAAACGGCCGAGGCGCTCGAACAGGCCAGCACGGAGGCACACGAGGCGCTCGCAAAGGTCAAGAGCGTCCAGACAGTCAAGGTGTGTTCTCTCGGTTTGGCCATGTCGTTCGCTCTCTAACTATGCTTCAAGATGGGAGAACTCGAAAATCTCAGGAATAGGGAGCTGTCTCTTCAGAGAGTCCAGGTATGATTCTCATTGCAAACGGCTACTACGAGGCTCATCGTACGTAGGACTTGACCATCCGCGTAAACGAGCACCGCGCTCAAGCGTCCTCCACGAGGCAACGTGTCGAGGAAGCCAATGCGTCGCAAGCGGCCAGCGCTTCTGCGAACGAGGTCTCGGACAGCCTGATGCGCTTGAGGGACTCAGGTCAGGTCAGCGGACTTCACGTGCGTACCGCGTGGCAGTTTTCGAGCGAGCCTCACCTCACAAGAGCAGGGTCGACTCGGAAGTCTCGGGACTATCCCCGACGAGTACGACGTGGCGATTACGACCTGCGTGTGGTTCCCTCAATGACATGGTCGCGGACACGGTGCAGCAGGGCCAAGCCTGCATTGAGTACCTCCGAGAACAGAACGTTGGGCGCGCGGGTTTCATCGTGCTCGAGGAGATAGACGAGACGGATGGCATGAGGTCCATCCGGACCCCAGAGAACGTCCCATGCCTATTCGACCTCGTCGAGGCAAAGGAGCCGCGGTTCGCTCATGCGTTCTACGAGGCGCTGCGTGATACGTTGGTCGCGCAGGACCTCGCGCAAGCGAATCGCATAGCGTTTGGTGCGCGCAGGTGGCGAGTCGTCACTCTCGCAGGTGAGCTCATCGATTCTCCTGGCACGATGTCCGGTGGCGGGCCAAAACCCACAGGCGGTGGAATGGGCTCGAAACTTGCCGCCGATGCGGTTCCGCCCGACGTGCTGCGGAAGTACGAGCAGGACAGCGAAGTCGCTGCCGCGCAACTCACAGTGGCCATGGAAGAGCTTCGTGCCGCTGAAGCGAAGCTGGAGGCCGTGGGGGAGTCTGGGCCACAGATCAACCTCGAGATCGAAAAGGTCAGTCTCGACATCCAAGACGCCGGGAAGCGCGTCATCGAAGCCGAAAAGCGAGTTCACGACCTCAGGTGAGCACTCCCTCGTCGTTCACCCATATACTGAGGCTCGAGCCGACTTAGGACGCTGAGCGAGCCAGATGCGGGTGACATCTCTCGTATCGCGTCCCTAGAACGCGAGATTGCTACTGCCCGGAACCAGCTTGAAGGGTTGCGGTCGCCGTCGGGTACGATCGAATAAGCGATCAAGGCCATCGAGAGGGAGATCCTCGACATCGGCGGTTCCCGGTTGCTCGCGCAGAAGTCACAAGTCGATGGCTTGAAGCTGCACATCGACGCCGCAAACGAAAAGATCACCAAGGCAGAGGTAGCAATGGCGAAAGCAGAGAGGGACTTAGCCAAGTTCGAGGGTTCCATCGCCAGTAACCGGCAAAGCTTGGCAGGCGTCGAAATCGAACTCGGGAAGCTGAGCGAATCGCTGCGGGAGGTCAGAGATTACGCGGGTCAACATTCGAGTTGAAGGTTGAAGCAGCGCGAGCCGAGGTAGAGAACTTGAAGGCCGACTCGGAGGGCTCGAAGGCGGAGCTCGACGGGGAGGAGCGGCACGCGACGCCGTCGTGACAGCTTGCGAACAGCGAGGCGTACATAGTGTCAAACGTGTGTATCTCTTTCCAATGTACTGCGAACGATTTTTCCCGTGATGCAAAACTTGCTCGTGTCTCCGTGATATACATGTCGCTCGCTCCTGGCTCTTCATTAATTCTAGTTTATTTTTAAACTATTTAATTAATAAAATATTATTGTTTTAAATTAAAAATATAATTAATTGATTCATTTTATATAATTATATATTATATACCTACGATGAGGCAGGCGTTGAGGGTGACTCGGCCAGAACTTTTTTTTTAAAAAGGGATAAACTTCGGATGAAGCGTCCGACCGACGTAAGGCAGCGCGATGACCAAGGCGGTGCCGAGAGTTTCTCAAGGAAAGTGTGAGGTCTCAGTCAGAAAAAAAAATTAAAAAAAGGTTAAACTTCGGATGAAGGACGCACCGACGTTCAAGGCTGCGGAAAGTGTCTCAGAAAGAAGAAAAAAAAGGTTAAACTTCGGATGAAGACGTTCAAGGCAGCGCCGAGAGGTTCTCTGGGCCTCCGCGAAGGGGAAGGGACGCCGAGCCGTTGAGGGACCAGAAGAATACAGCAGCCATCGGGGGTCAGAGAAGGGAGCGAGAGCGTCAAAAGCACGAGCACGAGTCGAATCCATGTCAGTGGTGCCATCAGCGTTGGCGCGTCAACGAGCTCACCTTTTTTATGGGCAAGACTCAAGGAACACGATTGGATCATTCCCGTAGCTCGGTGTGGAATGACGTGGAAGACTTCCGGAAGTAGCAACGGGATTTTAGGCAAGACCTACACGACATGAAGGAACCCTGAGACGCACCAATTGACGAAGTACGTTGAGCGCGATAACGATTGCTGGGATGTTGATGAACGCGAGGAGAGCGAGAGGATGTTGATGGACGCGAGGAGAGCGAGACGCGACGTAGGGATGGATGTTGATGAATGCGAAGTACGTTGAGCACAATGACGATTACTGGGATGTTGATGAACGCGAAGAGAGCGGAGACGGCGGCGGTGTCAATGGGCAAGCGTGGGACGGTGTACGGAGCCGAGTCCGTGTGAGTCCGAAGGCGGAGGGGATCCCGCAGGGGTTACAGAGAGGAGAGAGGAAGGCCGAGTCCGAAACGTTTGCGACGGCGAGAGCCGGTGCGAATGCGAACGGACGAGGGCGGGAGCGAACGAGACGAGACGAGAGAGAAGCGGGAACGGGAACGAGAGACGAGAGACGATAGACGATGCCGTCCGTAGCGGCGAGACGTGACGAGACGACGGCGACGACCTTCGAGTGCTCGCGCGGCATGCAAGAGAGAGGAGGGGGGGAACACACTAAACTAGACTGATATTCCGAGCCAAGGACGCGAGGTTTTATACATGCAAAACTGTAGCTACTCTGGTCTAGTAGGTAGGGGTGAGGGTGGCATGGGAAGGCGAAACGAGACGGAACGCGGAGTCGATCGAGACGAGTAAGGTTAGTACGAGCGGCGAACGAGACGAGACAAGGGCGTATGGGCGCGAACACGAGAAATCGAAACAGATTATCTATGTGAAAGGTAGTAGCGAGCGTACGGGAACACAGTCAAAGAGGGCCGAGACACGATGACGCACGACAATGGGGAACCTCCTCCGAATCCAACGGCGGCGCACTGTCAAGCGCGGGGTCCAAAGGCGTTTTGTGGGTGGCTAAAGGGGCAGCGAGGGCGGGTGAGCTGCGATCTTGACGTCTTGAAAGGGACACGCGAGGTGGGCGATGCAATGGAGACGGGGCGTTGAGGGACAAAAGATGCACGAGGCGCGGAAACGCGCGGCCTGCGTACGAGGGGCTGGGGAGCGTCTTGTGAAGGGGGTGTCGACGGCGGTCCATGGGGACGAGAGGAGGGCGAGCGAGGGGGAGGAGAGTGTGTGTGTGTGTGAAGGAGGAGGAAGGGAATGCCGTCGATGGGGAACGATAGTAAGGGCGACGCCGTGAGAACGCGAGACCGGAATGGCAACTGAGCCACGCGACGCCGGACCGAGTGTTGTATCACGTGACCTGATGCTGAATTGCGGAAAATAGGGGAGGAGGTCTTGTTGCTGCACAAATGGGTGTGACCGGCCTTTGGGATGTAAGTACCACTCATCCATCCATCCCTAGTGGAGCCCTCTAACACAGCTCAGATCCTCAGACCCTCTGGGAAACCACGATCTCTTACTCACATTGCCGTTGTCGATGGTTTTGAGGCCAATCCTGCCAACCTTCGTGGGTTTCGCATCGGCATTGATGCATCCATCTGGTTCTTTCATGCTGCACACGGGAGAGGAGGAGAGAACCCTGAACTTCGCACTCTGTTCTTCCGTTGTGCCAAACTTACAAGCACACCATTCCTCCCTCTCTTCATCTTCGATGGTCCCAAACGCCCCAAGGTCAAGCGTGGGAAGAGTGTCTCAGGGGGGAAGCACTGGCTGGTTGACAGTATGAAGAGAATGATTGAAGCTAGGGATCGACACGGGTCACCCGCGTGTCGATCCGACTCAACCCGTACCCGTACCCGCTTCAACCCGTACCCGTGGTCGCGGGTACGGGTAACCCGTGCATACGGGTACGGGTACGGTCGCGGGTCGCGGGTTTGGCGGGTTCACGCGTGTTTGGCGGGTTCACACGGGTTTGACGGCTTTGCGTGTTTGACGGCTTCGCGTGTTGGCTCACAGAGATTGGGTTCACACAGGCTAAAGCACAGACAAACGATTTGCGATTCAACCTGCACAAGGTGCAGTGGCAACGGTAACGTGGTGGACAGCTCTGAGTCTAGTTAGTTAGTTAAAGGATGGAATGGTGTCCCAGTCCTCGGCAAGCTCTTCCTCCTCCTCGTCATGAACGCTGTCTGGACCAATGGATGCCTTGATGTCACTGTCCTTGACAAGGTCAAGGACGCTCCATTCGCCGAGGCACAAGAGAGCGCGTGTTGATTGAGCGGAAAGGCGGCTGCGCACGTGAGAGAGAAGAAGTCGTCCTTGACTGAAGACGCGTTCGACGTCGACTGAAGTCGCTAAAATGAGAACAAGTGTAAGCAAAGCTCACAAATGATGAGAGGACGACGTACCCGGAATGGAAAGATAAACCCGAGCCATGCGGGATAAACATGGGAAGGTGGAGCGTCTCTTGTACCACCATTCAAGGCCATCCTTGACATCCTCTGTGTCGGTGGCGAGGTAGCGATTGAGCTCATCACGCAGATCTGATGAAGTCGGGGCTAGGTCCGGTAAGTGGTCGAATATGTTGTTTGACGAAGAAAATGGCTGTAGAGAGGGCTAAGTCAGAACAAAAGGAAGAAGTATCGAGAGACACATACCGAATCAACAGAACGCGAATTGCCGTCGTCGGTTTCGGTGTCGTCGCCATCTACACCTGCAGGAGCATCATATGAACGGTCATACTCCTCACGAACGAGGGTGTAGGCCGTCTCGATCCAAGGCACTTCCCAGTCTTGCGCCTTGAAGTAAGCGAGCTTGTGTCGCGGGTGAAGGACTGTCCAGTAACATACATTAGGAACGATTGAAACGAAATATACAAAGAAGACTTACTCATGGCAATGCGGTAAACTTCAGACTGGTCCGTCTTGTTGTAATAGCGGTTGATCGCGTTCTTCCCAACAACCAGAGAAGCACGGATAGGAAGAGAATACTGTTGGGAATCAGATGCAGTGGAGAGGACTTTGTCAATGTGGTCCATTGCGGGAATGACTGTGGCAAGATTTGGGGTTCCCCGAGAGAAGAAAAGTGTCGCGTCCTTGAATATCTTCGAGAAAGTGATTTAGTAATGAAAAGGAATAAAAACGCGAGGATATACCTTCAAAACGACCTTGAGTTCTTCTGCAATACCCCACTCCACAGGGGATAACTCATATTTCCGGAGGTCGCGCACTGCAGTCATTGCATCAATTGCAGGGCGAAAATCAAGTGCAAACTTAAGCATATCAAATGTCGAGTTCCACCGAGTCGAGACATCTCGAGGCATCATACGACGAGGGAGACGACAAGAGGCCAGGGTCGTGTACCACTGCGGGAGGAGTTTGGTTGTCGAATTCTTCACTGCATACGCAAACCTGCGAAGCTGCGTTCTGAGTTAGTAAAGTAAACAATAGCGGGAAAAGGTCATGTGACTACCTTAGTCAACATCGACCGCACTGGCTGGACGCCCAAGTCGATCTCGTTCCTTCGCCCCTCTGACAAACCGTCGTGAATATTGGTCCACCTGTCTAGTGATGGATCGTCATCTTCTCCCTCTTCTTGGGCATTGTATTCCTCTTGGTCCTCCTCCTCAAGCCCGTCTGCTAGGTCGGCAAGTGCTTGTGCTGCCTCGTCCATCACCTCGCCGTTTGTGGCTTTCGGTAAGTCAAATTGCTTGATGATAGACTTTGCTGTGATGTTGAGTATATGTAGGAAGCATCTTGTTTGATTTGCAGAGCCAGGGAAGCCGTCAAGGAGCACTCCAAGATGATCAATCATAGTGTCATTGTTGGATGCGTTGTCCGCAGTAACGCTCAGTATCTGCCCGATAAGATGAGTATAACGTTTTACTGTCCTAAATAAAAGTACTGACCTTGTCACTGATCCCGAAATTGTTTAGAACCTTGGCAAATGCGCGCGCAAGGTTGACACCCGTATGCAATTTCGGCACATTGACAATGTCCAGGAGCATTGCCACTGGCTTCGCATCACGCTCAAAGTGGACGGTAATGGCGACGAATGCCATATGATTTGGCGAGGTCCATGCATCAGTGGCAAAGCTGAGTTTGCCGTCGTATTCCTGGTGTCTTAGGTGAGTACACAATCTGCGCTCGGTAAGTTCTGCTTACTTGTAACATGTTAGCGATCCGCCCACGAACATGCACGAAGGCATTTTTTACATCGCGTGACAGGGTCCTATCCGATGGAATATAGTATTCTGGTCTCCCTGTCTTCATGAGGGCACGGAATCCGCGATCGTTTACAATCGTGAATGGCCGCTTACTCTCTGCGATCCAACGGACAAACTCGACGCTAATAACACTTTAGTTCATCCACCCATCCCCAAGCCCGGAAAGAAGACATACCGAGCCTCCACCTTGGTATGTTGGCGGTGACTGTAAGTGACAATTCCTTTGGCCACGCGTTGAAAAGCCGAGGTAATTGACCCATTAAAGCTTCGATCTCTTCCTAGGGCCTTACGAGCAGTCTTCGCATCACCCATCTCATCAGCGGCGGCCACTGCCTCTTCGCCCCAGCAAGCTTTAGCATGTCGGCGCAGATTACTTGTTGACTTTGCATCCCCCTTGTCAAGGAACCGCCGAATGAATCGGGAATGGCAACTCTGAGCGGCGCACTCAAATACATGGGCCTTCCGGCGATTGACGTACTCAATCGCTGGAGTGGGCTTGAAGAACACGTAAATTGGTGCGTCCCACTCTTTGGATAGTCGTTCTGTGAACTAATCAGTACTATGCAGCAGAACCCCGAAAGCAAACGCGACACTACCGAGCTCAGCATCGTCATCCTCAATCACTTCCACAGAGGAGTCGTCGTCCGATATGTCGATCGCATCAGGCTTGGTCTTCTTCTGTGATGCAGCGTCGTTGTCGTCTGACTTGTCTCCTTCATCGACGGGGGGTTGGGCACAGGGAGGAGGGCTAGGATCTGCAGCGGGTGAAGTAGCAGTGGTAGACGTCGTCGTCGATGTAGCCTTTTGTTTTTTGAGAAGGGGATCACCATTTTCTATGGCACGTTTGGTGGGCTTTCGCTTGCGCGTACTTTTGGTGAAGTTGGAAGACATTGCTGGCAAGTAGAGTGTACACACGAGGACAGGGAAGCGTAGAATGGTGTATTGATGGGGTAAATCGAGGAGGTTTAAGTACGACAGCTAGAGTACTACTATGTCGACCTACGGAACGAACAATGACCACCGGACTCCGCAGTAAATGGGAAAAAAAAAAAAGGGTAACTAACAGCGAAGTCGAAACGTGGACAACGCCGGCCATTTTGCCATGGTAAAAGGGAGGGGTAAGACTAGGAAAGGA